>JAVGWX010000006.1:30853953-31051453 GCA_036924085.1 Ariolimax columbianus
TTGTTGTATTGCCCAGGCTTGCACGAATAGCATCTTTGTTGTGTCTTGAAGGGAAATAATTAGTGAGAGTAAACAACCAAGTGGAATACGCAGAATTACAGTAAGTAATATTCAGCAACTACGTGCCTGTCACTTGGTTAAGGGCAGTGATGATTTATTAAGCTTCCCCTCATTTTTCTTGTTGGAAGACCTTAAAAGCAGTTTGCAAGATTTTGTAAATTTTCTATTTTCTCTCGTAAAATTATGGAAACAAATGTTTTTTTAAGTGTAATCTGTAAGAGAAAACAAAACTTAACAGTTAAATATCCCAACGTTTCATTGCGTTTGAAATACTAGACTGCATAAATTATTTAACAACACATGCCCCTCGGCCCTACGGTCCCCACTTCATAAAACAACAACACCAACAATGAATGATTGGGTAAATTTAAGTTAAAATGCATAATTTGTACCTTTGAAAAACTAATTGATATATTCTTATTTTTCTTCTTGGATCAACTGATGCTATGTTTCTAGTCCAGTGAGGTTAACGAAGGAGACTGTACGTTTCAGGTCTACGCCGGTCCCCTACAGCCTTTCGAGCATGGTCTCTTCCCCAGTTCACACTGCTTCTCTTTTGTCTGTATACTAAGTGTAGTCCTGTTCTGGTGTTTGCTTGGGTTCTGCACAGTCGCACGTGGCGGTGTCTTTGAGGCCCATTCTGTGGAGGTGGACCTTGAGTATGCAGTGCACCGTTCTGAGTTTGAAGATCTTTGTCTGTCCATCTCTGCCAAGTTTGTCTATGCATTCATTTTCTGGCATGTATTCTTTGTGCTGTTTTCTCAATTCCGTCCTCATGAATCGTTTGAGAAGTGTCTTTGCTTCGTTATAGCTCTGGATTGCGAGTCTGCGTGCCGCTAAATCCGGCTTTTGCGAGCTCATCTGCTTTCTCCTTTCCAAGGATCCCACAGTGGGCCGGATTCCACTGTAGAACTGGCTCTGTTTTTTGGGACAGCAGTCCGATGTTGTATTTTATTTCGTGTGATAGTCTATCTTGTTTGAGACTTGCGATGGCTTGGGGTACACTCCTGGAATCTTTTAGAATGATCGTTGTTATAGAAAGGAGATTGATTGTGACATCACGTTTATCCAACCTGCCTCCCCCATCCCGTAGTGAGAAAATGTTGGAAACTTCACTACGTGACGTCGTATGCCCACGACCACTAAAAGCTCAAATAAACCTAAGGGCCACAGTAGGACAAGTTAAATAAACCACGTGCCACATCTCAATAAAACGATATTTCTCCTTTTTATTCCCTGTAAAAAAAGGTAATGAAGAGATACTACGTATCACTGTATTGTGAGTTGTTTGTTGTTCATGTTCCAGGAAACATTTCTACTCACTGCTCAACAAATGCTTGTATCAGCTTCAGAACTACGAGGAGCGCTTCGAAAGTAATGTCTCCTATTATTTATTCTATGAAAACCACAACAGTATAATAAAAAATTAAAAAAATCACTACCCTTAGCTATACATTTTCTCAAACAATGAACAAGAGCATACATGCCGGGGTCGTAAAATCTGCAACAGCGGAGGTGACTCACTGTTTCACAGCTGCTATGACTGTGTCGTTGCTAAAAGATGTTGCCCAAGCAGTCCAACTTTCATTAGCCAGAACAGATTAATCCGGACTATACGGTTAGTGTGGTAGGACAGTCCAACCAAAACCGACAACGTGCTCAACGGTCTTCAAACTGGCATAGGGCTTAGAGTTATTGTGTTGCAAACGACATGTTGTCTTCTTCTCTGGCCTGATCCTGGAAATTGAAGTCTTTAGTCTAGTCAGCGTCGCAATGTAACGGTCAGAGTTGATGGTTTCTCCAATTACCAGGAAATAAAGAAGGATTACCCCTTTCCTATCCCAAAAGACGTACACACCACTTTACCAGCTGAGGGATGCGTCTTCAACTTTTTCCTCGAACGGGAATTCACAAGTCGCCCCTCCATGAACTGCCGTTTTGACTCATGATTGTAGTGATGGCACCACGTCTCATCACCAGTGATGATGCGATCAAGAAAACTGTCACCTTCATCCTTGCAAAGGTTCAAGAGGTCATGGCAAACTTACACGCGATGTTCTTTCTGTTCCTATGTGAGGACATTTGTGGGATCCACCTGGCACAAACTGTGATATTCCACCGTTGCCATCTACATTTCCAACGCATTGAAGCCGATATCCTGCTCCACAGACAGTTCTCTGGTGGCAGTCTTCTAATTTGTTCGTATGAACGGATTGAGAAGTTTAAAATTGCGTGGTGTGACAGCTGTGGGTGGCGGTCCAGAAGCCTTTGACAGCAGCATATGTCAAAGTTTACAGAGGGGTTGCGATATCTACGCCTTTCTGTCCGACACATCCGACTTCAGCTGGATTTTTTGGGTACTTGGTTTTCCTACCCACTGCGATCCACATTCTCTTATCCAGACTACACTAGTGTTGTCTGTTTCCAGGGCCGCTTAATGGAGAAGGAATATGGTCTTGGTCAGCTCTGGTTTGCTGACTGATGCTAGGCGTCGCTGGCTGCTGCCAGCTCATTAAATGTGCGATATTTGTACCTTTCGGTTTATATAGTCCTGCTTACAGATGCCTCGGCCGTAGTCACAGCACTAAAAAGCCAGAAAAATACTGAACTTAATGATATGAGAGCAGCACTCTGTCAACTATGCCAGCAGTCCGCACCAAAAAGGGTAGTGGTACAGTGGGTTCCATCCCACTGCAACATCCACGGCAACGAAGAGGCAGACAGACTGGCAAAAGAAGGTGCAAGACTACCACAACCAGATACTATACGAAGAGCAAAAACGGCTTATTAGAGCTAGATACATGACCAAAGGGGTAACCGAACATACTGGCTACACAAAAAAACGATGCCTATTACCAGTTGAACAGAAGAGAGCAGGCCGTGGTCTTCAGACTTCGCACTGGCCACAATAGACTGAGGTACCACCTATTCAACAAATTGAAGATAGGTGGCACTGACGAATACCCGTGTGGTACCGGGAAAATGACCGCTGAGCATTTGCTGCAAAACTGCCCGACATACGAGGATCAGAGAAAGCAGATGTGGCCATCACCAGTGGCAACACTAGACAAGCTCTATGACAGTGTCGACAGCCTCAGGATGACCGCTGCTTTTTTCGAAAAAATAAAGGCTGATGTCTGACTGCGTACGATGAAGAAGAAGAAGAAGTACCTTCCGGTTTGACACATCCGCCTTTAAGTAGGCATTTTTGAGTGCCGGTTTAGCCTTCCTTCTTCGATCCCTTCTCCTTAGCCAGTCTGCTCTTTTGTAGCCTGTTGTCCAGGATCATCGCGTGGAGGTGTAGAAAGGTCTTGGCAGCTGTGAGTCGCTGGCCCTGACGCTAGCAGTCAGCTCTTAGTGCACTGCTCAGCTTCTTGATCCCAAAGGTTGTTGTTTGCGAATGCCCATAATGAGTAGGTTACTCTTTTGTGCGCTCTGAAAAGGACGTTAAGTGTCAGGTTGCAGTAGCTTTCTTCACATCCCGAGCGTGCTGATGAAGATGGACTGGGATCCTACAGCGGTTGTGCTATGCTTGTCTCTCACTACTATGGGGATCACCTCGATCCCTCACCTCTTTAGCCAGGCTGCCATGAAAACGGTCCATTTCCAGGGAGGGCTACTAGGAATCCGATGAATGGGTCTTTGCCAGTATATTTTGCCTGACTCACGCTCACATGTCTGATTAGTATATTTTGCCTGACTCACTCACATGTATGATTAGTATATTTTGCCCGACTCACTCACATGTCTGATTAGTATACTTTGCTTGACTCACTCACATGTCTGATTAGTATATTTTGCCCGACTCACTCACATGTCTGATTAGTATATTTTGCCTGACTCACTCACATGTTGATTAATATATTTTGCCCGACTCACTCACATGTCTGATTAGTATATTTTGCCTGACTCACTCACATGTCTGATTAGTATATTTTGCCTGACTCACTCACATGTCTGATTAGTATATCAGGCCTGACTCACTCACATGTCTGATTAGTATATTTTGCCTGACTCACTCACATGTCTGATTAGTATATTTTGCCTGACTCACTCACATGTCTGATTAGTATATTTTGCCTGACTCACTCACATGTCTGATTAGTATATTTTGCCCGACTTACTCACAAGTCTGATTAGTATATTTTGCCCGACTCACTCACATGTCTGATTAGTATATTTTGCCTGACTCACTCACATGTCTGATTAGTATATTTTGCCCGACTCACTCACATGTCTGATTAGTATATTTTGCCCGACCTACTCACATGTCTGATTAGTATACTTTGCCCGACTCACTCACATGTCTGATTAGTATATTTTTCCCGACTCACTCACATGTCTGATTAGTATATTTTGCCCGACTCACTCACATGTCTGATTAGTATATTTTGCCCGACTTACTCACAAGTCTGATTAGTATATTTTGCCCGACTCACTCACATGTCTGATTAATATATTTTGCCCGACTCACTCACATGCCGGATTAGTATATTTTGCCCGACCCACTCACATGTCTGATTAGTATATTTTGCCCGACTCACTCACATGCCGGATTAGTATATTTTGCCCGACCCACTCACATGTCTGATTAGTATATTTTGCCCGACTCACTCACATGTCTGATTAGTATATTTTGCCCGACCAGGCGTTAGTCTTCCTCCTCGATACCAAAAGTCAAAGTTAAAAACGTAATTTAAAAAAAACAAAAAAAACAAAAAAAAACCCAAAAACAAAACAAATCTGCGTGGGTTGTGATCGACAGAAGAAGACGGAGAATGGGTTTAAAGTGGACATTGCAACTTACATATACTTTTCATGTTTTTTTTCACGTTTATCCAATGCATGGTAAATAAACTTGAATTGGATCGATGTCTTCTTTCAAATTAGACCTTGTTTCTTACTTGTACAACTTTACATTTCCTCTGATATGATATACGATGCCCCATATTCTTGTACAAACGTTATTATCACACGACCAAACGCCAATCAATCTAAGGGTCGCAGGACACGACTTCACGGGGCTATTTGCATACTAAGTGATGAAAACGCCGCGAAGATAACCAATGTTTGAAAACATTGTGGGAAACGCTCTTTTTCAAATTAAGACAGCCATAAGTATACTGTACAACATATGACAGCAGCAAGTAAAGTATACAGTACAAGGCATATCAATGTTATGACCTTTATAGATAAAGACAAGATATGAATACTGCTGTCTCATTGATGTAATTAATAATGATTATTCGTAAGTAGCTATATATTAAACATACATCAACGAATGGAGGAGTTTCATTGAACATCTTCTCTACACGAAACAATGACAAGCAACGCTAGTGGTCGCGGAACGAATCAGCAGAGCACTTCAGTATTTACAATTCACGTAAGCAGGTTTATCACACAGGAACAATGCGATTGATTATACTTAATTAAACGATCGATTAACCGAACATTGTTAACGAAGAATGAAATTTGCATCCAAGAGTTATATACCTGATGTATTTTATATATATATATATATATATATATATATATATATATATATATATATATATATATATATATAATAATAATAATAATAATTCGTCCATCGTTGTCGATGAGGACCACCAACATCATCACATGTCTTAATGCAACGTTGGGAGAGAACAATATTAGAAAGATAGATAAGGAAAGGGACCTAGGGGTTATAATAGATCATACAGGTAAGGTGAGTGAGCAAGTTCAGGTAGCAGTGAAAAAGGCAAATGCAATGTTAGGTTATGATAAAAAAAATATTAAACATAGAAGCAAGGAAGTGATAGTCAAACTGTATAAAGCATTAGTTAGACCTAGATTGGAGTAATGTGTACATGTGTGGAGTCCTTATCATAGAGGGGAAATAAACATGCTGGAAAGAATACAAAAAGAGCAACAAAGCTGATAGTAGGATTCCAGAATTACAGTTATGAGGAAAGAATCAGAAACACCGGTCTACAGTGTCTAGAAAAGAGAAGAATTCGATGTGACAATGCAGGTTTATAAGATAATCAGAGGTACGGATAAATTAGTCTATAACAAGTTTTTTTCCAAAATACAACCACCTACAAGAACAAGAGGGAATATCTACAAATTAACTAAAGAAAGCTTCAGATTAGATATTAGTAACTTTTTTTAAGTCAGAGAGTAGTGAATTCTTTGAATGCATTGCCACAGGAGGTAGTGATGGCAGGGACAATTAATGCATTTAAGAATAAACTGGATGCGCATAGCTTTTAGAGCAAGGTAATGTAAATGAAACTGATTGTACACAGACTCTCCAAAAGGTTTATTAGGCCCAGATACATGGCCAAATGGGAAACAGAACATACTGGCTACACAAAAAACGATGCCTATTACTAGTTGAACAGAAGAGAGCAGGTCGTGGTCTTCAGACTCCGCACAGGCCACAACAGACTGAGGTATCACCTATTCTTCTTCTTCTTCTTCGTTCGCAGTCAGACGTCAACCTTTATTTTTTCGAAAAAAGCAGCGGTCATCCTGAGGCTGTCGACACTGCCATAGAGCTTGTCTAGTGTTGCCACTGGTGATGGCCACATCTGCTCTCTCTGATCGTCGTATGTCGGGCAGTTTTGCAGCAAATGTTCAGCGGTCATTTTCTCGGAGGTACCACCTATTCAATAAACTGAAGATAGGTGGTACTGACGAATGCACTTGTGGTACCGGGAAAATGACCGCTAAACATCTGCTGCAAAACTGCCCGACATACGAGGATCAGAGAAATCAGATTTGGCCATCGCCAGTGCCAACACTAGACAAGCTCTATGGCAGTGTCGACAGCCTCAGTATGACCGCTGCGTTCTTCGAAAAAATACAGGTTAACGTTTGACAGCGTACGAAGAAGAAAAAGAAGAAGAAGAAGAAGAAGTATACAGACTCTGTGGAGTCTTCTCAACCAGTATAATGACGTTTAGTTAAGTTAAGTTAAGTTAAGTTTTATATGTGCGCTGATGACATGTCAAGCCAATTCGAGCCTGGAAAAGTCTGTGACATGACTGGCAAACATAGTCAGCAGTTGTCTCTAATATTTCCTAATTGCTAGACTTCCTGATTGCACGTCTATCCTGAGCTGCATGAATACAGAATGTTGAGCAATGTTGAGCCAGATTCTTCCAGGTGTTAAAGTTTATTTGACACCACTTAAGGGACTTACAGACTGTCGTTGAAACAATTTTTTAGACATCCTTGGGATCGTTCTCCTTCACTCAGTTCGCTATACAGGAGCCTCTTTGGAAGCGTTTTGTTTGACATTCGGGCAAGGTGGCCAGCCCATCTCAATTGCGATTTGCAAAAATATATGAATACTTTGTATATTGGCTCTGGACGGTATTTCAGTATATGTGATATGGTGCTGCCAGCGTATATGCAGTATGCGTCTCAAACAGTTCATTTGAAAATGATTTAGCCTCTTGGCGTCACCAGCGTAGATAGCCCAGCTCTCATATGCGTAGGGCAGGGTGGGGACAATGGCGGCACGGTAGACTTTCAGGTTTGTCATTATACTGATTCCTCGACGTTCCCATTCGGTAAAAACCTGAGCTGCCTTTTACTATTCTATTAGCCAGCTCATCAGCAATAGTCACTGATCTCCACAGCGTGCTTCCGATGTAGACACATTTTTCAACCGCTTGTAATTTCTGTCTCTTCACTGTAACTACTGGGCTGTTTATGTATATAATTATATATATATATATATATAATTACACACATGCACACACACATACGACATGCTTAGAGAACAGATGGTCGTGTGATAGGGAATGAAGTGATTGTCAGCCGTCACGTGGCTTAAATATTGGAATGAAATTAATGATCAAACTTCTCGTAGTCAAGTCTGTCCTTCATTGCATCTTTCCCGCCACGTCGTTGCTCGAATAACGCGAACTGTTATTGTGTCGGCTGCTAGTGGGTAGTACAAAGCAAAGACCAGCATAACATCACTGCTTCAGTATTTCTCGCTATCAAGATAAGTAATATACTCATTCGGAAATAACAGTTCTACACGGACATTTGACCCATAGATATACTTTTGTCCTACCCTCCAATGTGCGCCGTATTAAAACTCCAAAGTAATTTAGACTAGAGAAGGGACGAACCATCTACGTCCTTTACTTGTAGGTCATTACATGCCGTCTTTTATATCATTGCGCGCTGTCTTTTATACCATTACGAGCTGTCTTTTATACCATTACGAGCTGTCTTTTATACCATTACGAGCTGTCTTTTATACCATTACGAGCTGTCTTTTATACCATTACGAGCTGTCTTTTATACCATTACGTGCTGTCTTTTATACCATTACGAGCTGTCTTTTATACCATTACGTGCTGTCTTTTATACCATTACGTGCTGTCTTTTATACCATTACGAGCTGTCTTTTATACCATTACGAGCTGTCTTTTATACCATTACGTGCTGTCTTTTATACCATTACGTGCTGTCTTTTGCATGAATCCACATTTTTCATCACAAATGCTTTTATTATTATTTGAGTTATTTGTTCATCTTTAAATATTATTGTAATCTTAAAATGAACATATTCAAAACGTCAACAAGTAAAAGAAGATTCAATGAAATAATCCCCCACCCCTCCCCCTCCCGACTGGACGGCCACAAATAAAACATAAGCAAGTTATAATTGCTGTTTTGATACCTGCCATGTTTATGACTTAGTAGATGCAACTATGTACTGTAACTTCCCGGCCTGCATTGAGCCACTACCGGGCCAGTTAGATTTAAAAAAAACCACAAAATAATGTATATTCTGAAGTGCATATAATTTAAGTTTCTGGAATATAACCTTATTATGTCTACAGCTAACTTAATGCGCCTTTCCAACACCAAAAAGTTCCCTACTCCTGTGCTAGAGTCTAGAGCTGCTGAAGTCGGATGTGTCGGACCGAAAGGTGCAAATATCGCAGTCAAGCTGTAAACTAGCGACACAACGCATTCCGTTCTCCGGGCTACATCATGCTACTTGTAAAACTCTGTTCAGAGCTTGGTAGCGGCAGAATGAGAATGGTCAGAGCTAGGTAGCGGGAGATTGAGAACGGTCAGGGCTTGGTAGAGGGAGATTGAGAACGTTCAGGGCTTAGTAGCGGGAGATTTAGAACGTTCAGAGCTTGGTAGCGGGAGATTGAGAACGTTCAGGGCTTGGTAGAGGGAGATTGAGAACGGTCAGGGCTTAGTAGCGGGAGATTTAGAACGTTCAGAGCTTGGTAGCGGGAGATTGAGAACGTTCAGGGCTTGGTAGAGGGAGATTGAGAACGTTCAGGGCTTAGTAGCGGGAGATTTAGAACGTTTAGAGCTTGGTAGCGGGAGATTGAGAACGTTCAGGGATTGGTAAAGGGAGATTGAGAACGTTCAGGGCTTGGTAGCGGGAGATTGAGAACGTTCAGGACTTGGTAGCGGGAGATTGAGAACGTTCAGAGCTAGGTAGCGGGAGATTGAGAACGAACGCAGACGAAGAAGAAAAAGAAGAGTCTAGAGCTGTTCAGTTCCTTCTCGCTCTCGTCACTTTTATCAGTTTTATTATTTATTTTAAAGCATTAGTCACGATATGTACTGAAAACAAAACTTGAAATGAAAGCGATTTCGATGAGACATGTTATATGTTTCTCAACGCGAAAAAGGTTTTCAATATATTTCACCCATGTACCCCTTTAATCGTATATCAGAACATTTTCCTTTTTCCAAGAATTGAAAAGGTAATGGAATATGGTTCACAGAACCGACTTGATTAGACCAAGGCTCCCCTGTAGGTGCCCATTGCCTTTCATTACTGAAAGTATCCACGAGCTCCCACTGATGGTGTATCCCAAATGATATATTTGCATATACTATTGAAAAATGTTGAATATTTCCTATGTACGTACACATTTATTTGAATTATTTCAAAAATAGTTTTTAATAATAGCAATATAAAACGTTGATGTATTTTAAAAATGGAGTATGCAGTTTAAAAATCATTCAAGATGGCGCTTAACCGGCAACGTTCTAATCTTGTTATAGTATTTTAGACCTTTATGGATGCCACTAGGTCAAGGAATTGACTGGAATTCACACTGGTTGACAACTTACACTTGAGTGCACGAAAACGTGTTGTGGTTTTTCATTTGGATTAGTTAGTTCATTCATTTTGTCGTGTTGTTCTCCATCCTGGCATGGTTTTCGGCTATTTACAGAAGCATTTTAGTTACTATATTTTGTATCTCCACCGTCCAGTGCACACGGCTGAACTTGACGAGATTAGAGTCCTTCGTCCTGCATGCTGACAGTGCCGGTTCTATTGTGGCTGGGAAATGTTCACACGGGCCAATAACATTGGACTAACACATCACCTTGGAGAGATTTGGCTCTGCTCGATCAACAACATGCCCATGACACATCACTCACACGGTGGTTAATGTTGTCGAGTGGTAGGGTAATCGCCCCTCAAAGCGATGAACGGAAACGGTGGGCGATCAAATCCCGCAAGTTTCAAACGACTCCTAGTCTCAATGGAGAAGGGACTAGAGAGCCTTCATCCTGAGTTACCTCCAGTCGTCTTGACTTATGTCTTGCCACTGGTCCAAGGTAGCTCGGGACCAGAGACGGTGGTTGATGACCAGCGAAGTTCTTTCTCACTTAAATCCAAATACAGCGGAAGTTACATCATCAAGACAAACCCGTCTGATGACGTCACCATCATGGCTGGTGATTGGGCAGCTAACATAACTAATTAATAACATACTAAATAGTGGCGGCGTATTCCTCACCACCTCCACTCTTTTAGATCAGAAAATTCCCCGTGTAGGGTGAATGTCACATTGATTGATGACCTTTGAAACAATATTTCGATGTAAATTCTAATGGACAGTTTTATTCTGACTTAAAACCGAGCCCTAAAATTGAACTTTGTTTGCAAGAAGATAAGACTACAATGCATCTTCGTTAACATGACAGTAACATAGCGGTTTGTGTTGGTCTTCAAATATGAACTTGACCATGAGATCCTATTAAATATGATGTGCTATACACTTTAGTTCACGTGGAGTAATCACAGTTTAGTATTCATGCTATACACTTTAGTTCATGTGGAGTAATCACAGTTTAGGATTCCTGCTATACACTTTAGTTCATGTGGAGTAATCACAGTTTAGTATTCATGCTATACACTTTAGTTCACGTGGAGTAATCACCGTTTCGTATTCATGCTGTACAGTTGAGGTCACGTGGATTGACTAATCACAGTTTAGTATTCATGTTGTCCACTTGAGGTCACGTGGATTGACTAATCACAGTTTAGTGTTCATGTTGTTCACTTGAGGTCACGTGGATTGACTAATCACAGTTTAGTATTCATGCTATACTCTTCAGGTTATGTGCACTAATTACAGTTGAATATTCAATAACCTCTAGGGTGTGTTCCTTATTTTGCTACACACGGAAAGGCTGAATAGATTCGGATGATTCGATGTGCCGAAGGCAGTAAGACAATGATGTATACTCTCCCTTTATCTGTTTAATATATATGCAGAATATGTAATGACAAACGTCAAGAATGACAAATATTAGGATAATTTCGACCCGTTCACGTCGGCGGGAATGAATGCAATACCAGAACTAAGATATGTAGACGACAGATGTCCCATAATTGAGCGCATCGGGACTGGAACAAATGAATCTGTCAGTTAAACGTTGCAGTGAGAGGAATGGCGATGTCACTAAAGAGGTTAACTAAAATGGAAAACGCACGGCAGAACACCAACTACATTACACATTTTAGATCCTGAGGACTTTCATCTTGCCGGCGACAACGGACGGATGCCAGACATAATCAACCATACAAACCCTACAGAAGAAGATACTGAATACTTTCATCTTGCCGGCGACAACGGACGGATACCAGACATAATCAACCATACAAACCCTACAGAAGAAGATACTGAATACTTTCATCTTGCCGGCGACAACGGACGGATACCAGACATAATCAACCATACAAACCTTACGGAATAAGATTGAATCCTTAGAATTAAAATGCTACAAAAGGATGCTGAAAATACTAGAGTAAACGAAACAGAAAAACGCAGTAATCCTATAAGAACTTGATATAGAACAAAACTGGTGAGTAAACAACATTACATTTAGGAAATTAACATACTTTGACCACATCGAACGTCGCAATGGTCTAGAAAGAATGGCACTGAATGATATGGTGCCTGGCAAAAGAGGCAGAGACAGATTGAGGAGACGATGGACAAGGAATATTACAGAGGCTCTGGGGCTGACAGTGGTAGAGGCTGGAGTGCTGGCCAGGGATTGAATATCTTACAGATTGGCTGTCATGAGAGCGATGTTATGTGAAGATCATTCTACGAGTTGATGATGATGATAAAGGAAAGATAAAATAAACACAAATACAATAAATAATTTGAACAGAATAGCCCGACGTCTTCCAATGAGAGAATTTATGCCATTTCATTCCCACATTACTCCTTGTTTGTGCCCACTTTCTGCTTTCTTCCCGTTAACCAATTTTCTTTCCATTTGGCAACTTCCCCACCTATTCCATGTGATTAAAAATTTTCTAAATAATCTTTAATGAGATACTCTATCAAAGGGTTTTGCGAAATCTAGATAAATAACATCCACTGGCCCCCCTTTATCTATCATTTTAGTACCCTCCTGCACTAGTTATAATAGATTTGTTGCACGATCTCCCTCTAGTAAACCAATGCGGACTATTTATGATTAGATTAAACTTGTCTAGATGCATTACAATGTTTTCTTTGGTTATTGACTATAACAATTTACAGACTATGCTAGTTAAACTCACCGGTCTATAATTTGCAAAAGATTGACTTTTTGCCCTTTTTTAACATGTGGATCAGTCCAGCATCTGTTCAATCCGCTGGAACAATCCCATTCGCAAGTGATTGAGAACATAATTTTGCCAATGGTTTTGCTAGTTGGTCTCTAATTTCAAACAACTATCAATGAATACCATCCTGCCCTGGACATGTATCCACTTTCAACCCCTTCAATTAAAAAAAAACCTATCTTCTCCGTAATGCAGACTGATTCTAATCCCTCTGTAACCATGTCTCTTTAGAAAATATCAATGAGCTCTGGAATCTTGGAGTCGTTATCTTTTGTGTAGACTGTACCAATGTATTGATTACGTAGATTAGCTGCATCCCTATTGTCATTTATTGTTTTTCCTCTGCCATCCATGAGAGTGCTTACTTTGTCTATTTGTTCTCACAAAGTAAGTAGGTACTGCTTATCCCAGCAGAATATGTGGTTAAAGACACATTTTTTTTATACAAGGAGGAAATGGTGTTTGACTTGAAACTATCTAATGAATATAATACATCCTATGACATGAATCTCTCTACAGGGCAGAAACATGAGTGAACAAATCGAACCTCCCAACAGGATTAGTGAAAGCAACAAGATGTCAGATCGTGAGGCTTTGATCAACAGGAGTAGTAGTGAGAGCACAAACAGACTTTTTCCTTGGAACCATGAAAACGTTTTTGAGCGCTTGCTTCGGCCGTGCTTTGCTGAGTTCATTGGTGTGGCACTTTTTGTGTTCATTGCGACAACAACAATTTGTTCGGACTCGACAAAAGTTGAAGGCGTTGCTTTAGCTCATGGACTGACTATTGCTATTTTGGTAACAGCAACTGGATCCATTAGGTAAGCTTGCTCTGTGAATTTTCTTTTTTTCGTTCGGCCTATTTCTCTAATCCACAAGGCGGTGTGCGTTGCACTGTGGTTTTTATTTTGCGCTTGTCGGCCCAGTGCATCCGACTTCAGCATGCATTTTATGTAAGGGTCTGCTTCCTCCTGCATTTCCTAAGGGTTTGCTTCCCCGGGGTAACGGCCGGTGCTGTGATGGGGATCGAACCTTCGGGTTGTGAGCCGTGCCACTTAACCACTAGGCCACGCCGTCTCCGCTCTGCGAATGATGCCGTTATCTTAATTAGGGCAGTGCACACATCACCCATGTAAATCTAGAGAATAGTCTTGTTAGCGGGATGGCAGATAACCAGGTCTTTGACATTAAAGGTACGCGGGCTCAACCGCGGGCTCAACTCACGACCTCCGATATGCTCCAGTCGACACAGCTGTAAATGGGTACCTTTCTTACGGCTAGAGACGGAAGATACAGCGAGAAAGGCAACTGGTCACTCTACCTCAACAACATTCTATGGACTATTACAACGATATCTCTAACATTTCATTTCCTAGTCAGGGATTAAGATGCTGAGCAGCGCAAGAGCTGCAGTGGTCAGCGACCCATAGATGACTGCTAGCGTCAGGGCCAGCGAACCAGAGCTGCCAAGACCCTTCTACACCTCCACTCGGTGATCCTGGATAACAGGCTGCAGCGGGGCAGACTGGCTAAGGAGAAGGGATCGAAGAAGGAATGCTATCCCGGTACTCAAAAATGCTTGCTGAAGTCGGATGTGTTGGACCGAAAGGTGCAAATATCGCAGTCAAGCTGTAAACTACGACACACCGCCTTCCATTCTCTGGACTACATTCTGCTACTAAAGCCCTTTCAATGTCTGGTAGCGGGAGATTGAGAACGAACGAAGCCAAACCAAGCCAAGCCATTTCCTAGTCTAGTTACTTCTGTGCGATTACCAAAGTACAATGCTATCTCTAATACTTTATTCCCCAACCATAATTTTTTTATTTTTGCGTTCGCTTTATTTCTCTATTCTCTAAGGCGGTGTGCGTTGCACTATGTTCTTATTTTGCGCCTGTCGACTCAATGCATCCGACTTCGGCATCCATTTTATGAAAGGGTCTGCTTCCTCCTGCATTTTCTAAGAGTTTGCTTCCCAGGGGTAATGGCCGGTGCTGTGAAGAAGAATTTCGTTTACTGGTTTTAAAAGTTATAAGAATAAACCAGGTCGTAGACAGCCGGAATTAAATTACGTTTTATGAGTTTCACAAAGACGTGTGGCGTACATCTAGCCCAAAGTGGATATACGCCACCGAAAGACATGTTTTCATTTTCGTGCCATTAACAGGCAAGAGGTCAGACTGATTTCGGTATCTATGTTGCTGCATGGATGTGCAATTGGGGTGGGTATTTCCGTGGCACTTTTTATATGGGGGCCGACGATTCAACAGTAAATAAGACGGCTGCTTGTATCAAGGTCAACTTACCTTAGCTGACCAAGACCTTATTGTGACTTCAAGCAGCGGCCCTGAAAACAGAATACAAACATACAGCCTGGCTAATTGAATGGGCAATGCAGATTGTCCAATTACAAAAAAAAATTGTTTGCGTTCGTTTTATTTTTCTATTTCTCAAGGCGGTGTGCGTTGCACTATTTATTTTATTTTCCGCCTGTCAGTCGGCACAGTG
The DNA here is from genome assembly GCA_036924085.1 of Ariolimax columbianus. Classification (NCBI taxonomy): domain Eukaryota; kingdom Metazoa; phylum Mollusca; class Gastropoda; order Stylommatophora; family Arionidae; genus Ariolimax; species Ariolimax columbianus. The sequence goes on from JAVGWX010000006.1 coordinate 30,869,426, forward strand.
CACCCATCTTCAGCATGCATTTTATGTAAGGGTCTGCTTCCTCCTGCATTTTCTAAGGGTTTGCTTCCCCGTGGTAACGGCAGGTGCTGTGATTGGGGTGCGAACCCAACACCTTCGCGTTGTGAGCCATGTCACTTAACCATTAGCCCACGTCATCCCCGATTGGCTGAATGAATGGGGATCAAACAGGGAAAGAAAACACAGTCCCAAAATGCCGTGCTGAGACCTAATGTGTCAGGCCGAATGTCGCAAATATCGCAGCCTGGATGTAAACTATGACGCAACGACACAACGTCTTTTCAGGACGAAAAAAGCGAAGAAGATGAGGATGGAGTGATGAGGTCTCCAACCCACGCACAATCTTCAATAGACGCCATTTTATAACATGAATACTAGGGTACGGTGGACTTTGATTTTTCCCACAAGAAAGAAAACACTAAACGAAGCACAAACGATATGATACATAGTTAGCACACATTTATTTGTTTCTTCAGTGGAGGCCATTTGAACCCTGCTGTGACTCTGGGAGTGTTCATTGCTGGCGCCATACCTCTAATTCAAGCAGTTCTGTATATTGTAGCTCAGCTAACTGGGGGCATTCTTGGAGCTGCTTTCACTTTGGTAAGATATCAGTTATGTTATCAGTGTCAGACTTGAGCTCTATTAGATAGACATAAAGGTAAGCGTGAGACCTGTAAGATGCGCTGTGTATGAAATGCAGCAGGAAAAACAATCCGCGACAAAATTCGCAACATCACGTTGAGTAAAATGATGGTGGCTTCATGGGTTAACTTCTACATTGAAGCAAAGAAACTAAAATGGTTTGGACATTTGACAATGATTTTGAATGATAAACCTTCATCGAGGCCATACTACATTGAGGTTCCAGTGTCTAGAACAAGAGGTCAATCACGGCGACGATTGATAGAGGGGATCAAAGAAACACTACAAAAGTTCAACGTGTCAACAGCACAAGCCTTCCACCTAACGCAAACTAGAAGTCTACGCCTACCTCCACTGCGACGCCGCAAGGCAAGAGCAGTAGGACAAAGAAGAAGAATGTATCGCCAATTTGCCTGAGAGACAATAACTTACTTACTTACTTAGTCGCTCCTCTTCTACCGTGAGGTGTAGAGGTTTGCCAAAGAGAACGCCACACTGCTCTATCCGCCGTCTTTTTCCTGGCCTCTTTCCAATCCAGCCCTCTATCAGTTAGGGACTGTCGTATGTTGTCTTCCCAACGTACTTTGGGACGTCCTCGGGGTCTGCGTCCTTGACTTTTGATCTCCCATGACCGCTTTGGTATCCGATCTTCTTCCATTCTACAGACATGGCCAAAACACTGTAGTTGGGACTGCTCCACTCGTGTCTGCAGGGGTTGAACTTCAAGATTGCTACGTATTGTCTGGTTACGGATCTTGTCCCTTTTCGTCACCTGAACCGCCTTTCTTAGGTACCTCATTTCTGAAGTTTGTAGTTGCCTTTCTTGGGCTGTAGTCATTGCCCATGACTCACATCCATATGTCAGGACAGGCACATAGGCCGAGCAGTATACATCCATCTTTGTTTTCCTGCTTATTTCTCTTCTACTGAGGAAACCTCTTTTTAGTGCATGGAACAGTCTACCTGCTGCTGCCCTTCGTGCAGTTAACTCCTCTTTGATTCCTCCCATGCTGTCTATTACCACTCCTAGATATTTAAAGTTGCTGACCTGCTCTAGTGCTCGTGTTCCCAGGGTTATCTGATGTTTCTTTTCATCTCTGGCGATCACCATGGTTTTTGTTTTGGAGTTGCTGATGTGCATTCCTCTCTTCTTCAACTCTTCTTCCCAGACCTGCAAGTTGATCTGGAGATGTGCTTCGGTTTTCGTGATCAGGGCCACATCGTCTGCAAAAGCTAGTTCCGATATGTAACTTGGTCTCATCTTCCAGTACCCTACTTCATACTTTTTTGTCCGTTCCTTGCAGGCTTTGATGACTTCATCCATGAGGAGTATGAAAAGGTACGGTGATAGAATGTCTACCTGTCTTACTCCGCTAGTGGTCTTGAACTCTCCTGACTTTTGATTTGATGTCCGCACATAATTTCTGCATGTTTTATAGAACCTCTGTACGGCAGAGATCAGGGGTCCTGGGATATTCTTCCTTGTCAGGCACTCCCAGAGTTTGTCCCAAGGAACTTTATCAAATGCTTTCTCCAAATCCAAAAAGCAGAGATGCATCTCTTTATCATATTCAATAGCCTTTTCACTTAGCTGTCTGAGTGTAAAGATAAGGTCTTGAGTACTTCTATTTGCCCTAAACCACATTGAGTTTCATCCATATTTGGCTCTGCTAGACCTCTTAATCGCCTTTCTAGAATCCTAGAGTAGACTTTCCCGGGGACACTAAGAAGGGAAATACCTCTGTGATTTTCACATTGTCAATTGTCGCCCTTTTTAAATATTGGTATTATTATTGCAACCTCCCAGTCTTTTGGTATCTTCTTGTGGCGCCAAGCTGCCTTGAGAATCTTCATGAATAGCATCTCTCCTGCCGCTCCCATGTATTTAACCATTTCTGGTGGTATACCATCATGTCCTGCTGCTTTACCAATCTTAATTTTCTCCAATGCTGCCTTTAGTTCTTCCATTGTGATATTATCGTTTCCCTCCATGGCTCCCTCTTCTTGAATTGGGACTGTTACTTCCAGAGCTTGGTTTTCCTCCACTCCAAGATCTGAGAAATATTCTTTCCATCTGTTCATTACCTCTTCTGGGGCAGTCAACAGCGCACCTTGTTTATCTTTAACAAATTTCAGGGGGCATTCCTTTTCCTTCCGCATGTTCTTTAAGGTCCTGTAGAACAGTTTCTGATTTTCTCCAGCATTATTTTCCAGTTTCTCTCCAAATTCTTCCCAGGATTTCTGTTTGGCCTTGAGCACAGTCTTCTTTGCTTCTGTTCTAAAATTTACATATTCTTTATATTTCTTTGTTTGTTCTTCTGTATTCCTAGCCCCTAGGTATTGCTTCCATGCCTTTTTCTTTTCTCGTATTATTGTTTTCACTTCTTCTGTCCACCATGGTGTACTTTTTCTCTTCCACCCTTCTTTGGGTTGACCGCATGCCTCTGCTGCAGCCTCTTTGAGGATGTCTTTGAATTTTACCCAAAGCATTTCCATATCTTTTTCAGATTCCTCTATCCTTTCTATTGCTGTTGTTATGAGCCCTTGGTATCTCCTCTTAACATCTGGTTCTCGTAGTTTGTAAGCCTTAATTTTATTTTCTCCTTGTGTATTATGTTTCATGCTTGCTGATGGGTGTTGCCTAGCTGGATAGTGTTTTTCAATTTCTCTCTTTATTTTAACTAGGTAGTGGTCGCTTCCTATCTCTGGTCCTCTGAACACTCTAGCTTCCTTTACATACTTGAAATCAGTTTTCCTCACTATTGCTTAGTCAATTATGGATCTTTCATTTCTTGCCGGCTCACATCTTGTGTAAGCATGGATACGCTTGTGTGGAAACCTTGTATTTGTAATAACAAGGCTTTGTTCTCTGCAGAATCTGAGCAGTCGTTTTCCATTGTCATTTAAGACATCTTCTCCATACCTACCGATCACTCCATCCCATCTAGAATAGTCGTTTCCAAGGAGAAGTATTTTATTATGGCAATCGTCAATGGTCCTTTGAAGGAGCTCATAAAATGCATCCTTTATGTCGGTGCTCTCATCTTCGTTTGGTGCATACACAGTGACGATATCCATTTGACTATCCTCCTCTTGTAGACTTAGAATCATCAGTCGTTCTGAAATGAATTTCCATCCTTTAATGTTTGCTTTGCTGTTACCATTCACTATACAACCAACCCCTGCCCTGGCTCGTTCACTCATGGGAACTCCGCTGTAGTATAGCATGTTACCATCATGGTCCAGAACACCCTGTCCCTTTTTCTTTGTTTCTGTAAGTGTCAGGACTGTCAATTTTGCTCTCTTCATCTCCTCTATTAGTTCTTGTTCTTTTCCGTTTATACTTCGTACATTCCATGTTCCGTAAATCGTGTTCCTTATTTCTCGCCGTTGAGATCAGTCCGGTTTTCTCTGTGTTTTGACTTGTAATCGTTGTTTTAAGACAAACAGATGATTAGCCTGTTGTGTCTTTGCATGGTGGAGGGGCGGCCTCATTACAGCCTCCATGCCTGCCGACCCGTTTTTGTCCACGGCTGCTTATTTATTCGCAGCTAACCTCCAAATTAGGAGGCCTTTCAGCAATCCGCAACCCTGCTGACGCGCCTGGTAGGAGGTAGGTGCCTCCCCCAGGAGAGACAATAACACACATCACAGATGTCAATGTTTACCAGTTATTCGCCATTTGAACGAGTTTGTTACAATAACGTCAGTGCAGACGGTTTTATATTGGTTGTTTCCCTTGAGTGTTGTTAATTCAAATTATATTAATGAACATCATAATGCATTACCAAGATAAGGATCGTCAGCTCCAATGTAAAGTTGGTCCTTTTATATGGCGCGGAAACATGACGGCTGAACAAACTCAACATTAAGAGATTCAAGGGCTTCATCAACAAGTCTCTGAGAAGGATTATTTGTATGCAGTGGTTAAAACAAGGTTATAAATGAAAGCCTGTGGGAAAGAACATGACGATAGAGGAAGAAGATGAAGTTGGGCAGGCCCAGAAAAAAAATGCAAAAGCCTCAAGTCATTATCACCAGGCAATCTCTGTTGTGGAACCCCCAGGGAAAAAGACGCAAGGGAAGACAGAAGAACACACGTGACGAGACCTAGATGTTTGTACAAGAAAAACGAGACGAACCTGGAAATAACACGAGAAAATAACATTGAACAAGTCGCATTGCAAAATGGTTGATTAATGGGATATCATCCCCAAACTGATAAGGACACCTTGACGAAATCGACATTTTGAATGTCATGACTTGACATATGACATATTCTTTCTAGAACGTAGTGTCCCTTACAACAGCCCTGATCACATTTCGATTTCTGGTAAGACGGTCCGCTTCATACACGGACATCTTCAAACTGTCAGTGATGTCCGAATACTATCTTTTTCTGGGATGATTCTTCTCCTTTTCCCAGGCCCCGTGCCTTCCACCATCTGCCTCTCTAACCCATTGGGCCTTTTCATACGACCGAAATAATCTAACTTCTTCCTTGTGTTATTTATAAGCACGTTTTCTTCTATACCTAGTTGTTAACATATTTTTCTATTTGATTTCATTCTTGTCCAAACTATTTTCCATTTTATTATCAAACACTTTATTTCGGAAGATAACTATTTTGCAACGAATTCATTGTATGTCTATGCCTTGCATACGTGTGTTACCATAGGAATAACACATGCCCTGATCGGTTGAATCTTCGACTTATTTCTGGCGACCTGCCACATATTTTAAATGTGACTATTAAAACATGTAATCGATGTTGAGCAAGCGACGTCTACGGTGGTTGGGACATGTTTATCGCATGGAAGACGAGAGGCTGCCAGAGGATATCCTTTATGGACAACTAGCCATTGGAGTTAAAAGTATCGGCTGTCCCACACTGCGATTCAAGAACGTACGCAAGAGGGATATAAAGTCATGCGACATCCAATCAAAGGGCTGTGAAGAAATTGCTCAGGATCGAGCTATCTGTAGACAGTCAGTTGGAGGGGGCGTAGTGGCTGCTGACGGTCGTAGAGGTCTTCTGGCTGCAGAGAGAAGAGAAAGACTGAAGATATCAAGGAACAGCCAGGCAAGCCAGCCTCCTCAGTATGGTTGTACGATCTGTGGCAGGGACTGTCACTCGCGGATCGGCCTTTACAGCCGTAGCAGACAGTGTCGAAATACAGGAGACAGAGCTGGACAAAACTTACAGGGCGCCACGCGCATGGTCTATAGAGACTGAGACGCCTATGATGATGATTAAAACGTGTGTTTGGTTCAGCTGTCAAGTACGTCACTCATTATCACAGAGATAAGTTAGCAAATCTACAATTATCTGTGAGCTTTTATTTGTAGTTTGACTCATAAAATAATGATTTGTATCTGTCAAATACCTATAATTAGACATTTTTCCAAGTTCTTATACACCGGAGCCTGAAAGTACATCAGAGAATAAAAACACCGTCATCTGCAAACAATCATAAAGCAATATTGACAAAACAAATTGCTACAGAACCCACAACTGCAATAGCGCACAAAGTGTTTTATAGAGGGCTTCCTAAAGGAGGCACACTGTTATGGTGTCTCTATACTCTAGTTGGTGTGAATAATGGACAATAAGAAGGACGAGGGGGAGCGGCCAACAGAGGTAGCTCCACAAAAAGCTGGTCGGTTTTGGTGACGTTTCTCTTTTTATTACAAAAGATACGAGTTATTAACTCATGTGTACCTGTTTTACTGTATGAATCCGACACTGTTAAGAATCATCTTTGCTCAGCTACTGAAACATGCATTTGGTAACAAAAATATAGAAATCTGTCTTGACACTAAGTCGGCTGTTTAATTTTGCAAGGCTCAAAGGCAAATACGAAGAGCAGAGTCGCCATAAGGGACTTATTTATCGCTGGTGATGCTGCAATTGTCAGTCACAGACAGCAGGAGTTTCAGAGTTTGGTAGATCGCTTCTCATAAGCTTGCACATATTTTGGCCTCACAATAAGTCTAAAAAACCCCTAATGTATTTTGACAGGAAGTAGATGCCACGTCATCTCTTAGCACAGATAATTATGAATAGGCAGCTGTGGGCCAGTTTACATACCTGGGGTACATCATCAACGACAAGATCTATCTAGACCCAGAAATGGACAGTCGCATTTGTAAAGCTGCTGCATCATTTGTTTGTCTGACAACACGTGCTTGGAACAACCAGAAACGTACAATTAAAACCAAAGCCAGGGTTTACAATGCATATGTCGGCAGCACTTTCCTAAATGACAGCGACACTTTGGCACCTTATACCAAACAAGAGCACACACTTAACATCTTCCATCTACGGCATTTCAATCCAATCTTGGAAGTACATGAAGGGACAGAGTGACGCATGCAGACGCGCAGCCTTGCATGTAGACTCTCCTTAGGCAGCGAAGCCTATCATAGCTTGTCATGTGTGACGCAAGTGTGAAGGCTGCATTCTCAAAGATATTCTCTATGGACCGTTGGTGAATGGCAACAGAACAGTCGGTTCAAAGATGTGTGTAAACGTGACATGAAGGCACTGGAAATGAGTCTGATATCCGGTGGAGACGAAGCTGAAGACTGATCTAAGTGAAGATGTACCATGAAGAATCACCTCATGCTGAAGTGAAATGGCAATACCGCAAGGAGAAAGAAAACCAAAAGCTCAGTAGAGAGTTACCACTCCAATATCGCATCATACTATAGTCAGTCATGACTGAAACAGGCTACTACTATATCTGTTTTGTACATGGTGAAACCTTTCTAGAACTTTTATTTACAAAACCAGAAGACTATTCCACACTCAACAAACTTTTGGCTCATGTGAATGGTGATTTGAGCAACACCGTGAGTTGGAGAGTCTTCTACTCTAAAAGAAATTAAATAGCACTGTTAGTCGTCTCTGATGACGTTCTCCTAGCGTGACATTAGACCGACCCCAACCAGGCACGTCCACAGGTGGCGGATAGTCGGGTGACCGACCCCAACCAGGCACGTCCCCAGGTGGCGGATTGTGGGGTGACCGGCGCCAACCAGGCACGTCCACAGGTGGCGGATAGTGGGGTGATCGACCCCAACCAGGCACGTCCACAGGTGGCGGATAGTGGGGCGACCGGCGCCAACCAGGCACGTCCACAGGTGGCGGATAGTGGGGCGACCGACCCCAACCAGGTACGTCCACAGGTGGCGGATAGTGGGGCGACCGACCCCAACCAGGCACGTCCACGGGTGGCGGATAGTGGGGCGACCGACCCCAACCAGGCACGTCCACAGGTGGCGGATAGTGGGGCGACCGACCCCAACCAGGCACGTCCACAGGTGGCGGATTGTGGGGTGACCGGCGCCAACCAGGCACGTCCACAGGTGGCGGATAGTGGGGTGATCGACCCCAACCAGGCACGTCCACAGGTGGCGGATAGTGGGGCGACCGGCGCCAACCAGGCACGTCCACAGGTGGCGGATAGTGGGGCGACCGACCCCAACCAGGCACGTCCACAGGTGGCGGATAGTGGGGCGACCGACCCCAACCAGGTACGTCCACAGGTGGCGGATAGTGGGGCGACCGACCCCAACCAGGCACGTCCACGGGTGGCGGATAGTGGGGCGACCGACCCCAACCAGGCACGTCCACAGGTGGCGGATAGTGGGGCGACCGACCCCAACCAGGCACGTCCACAGGTGGCGGATAGTGGAACAACCTCCAGATATAAGCCAGGTATAATAACTGGGTGAATAAGCAGTCGTGGACCAACCGGCGGTGTATTCCAGCAGGATGGGGTGGGACAACAGGTGGCACTGCTTTCTTCATTGAAATACTCTATATGTCCTATGACGGGTACACCAAACAAATAAGAGCCGCTATTTGCTCTAGCCACGGGAAGGAAACCACGGTAGACAAACCAACCTACTGCCTTGCAGGTACCACTGGGAGATGGAAAGGCTATGGGAGACAACCCAAAACAGAAAACTCAATCCGACCTGCCGAAGATGGAGTGTGTCAGCTACGGCGCAGGAACCGGGAAAAATCAGGGCACACACGCAGCAACAGGATATGGTCTACCCTATCGTCATGGTGTCGCTCCTACAAGTTACAACGGGGGAGGAGCGGTGCCGGGCCCCCAGCCTCGAGGGACCCACCCAAGCAACCGGTGCCTCTGCTAACCTAGTGGTCAGGGGAGGCAGAGTAGTGCGACTGATCAACAAACAAGGAACCTAAAAGTGGTACAATGGAATGCAGAGAGCGTGAGAAACAAGAAACCCGAACTGCAAGAATGTCTCAAGGAAAACGAAATAGACATCATTTGAATCCAGGAAACTCACCTAAAAGAAACTCAAAAATTGTCCATCAGAGGATATGAATGTTTCCGTCAAGATAGGGAAAAAAGATCCAAAGGAGGAATAATAACACTAGTAAAAAATTCTATACCAGCAGTAGAAACAAATAGATCTGGACCAGATGAATTAGAATACATCACAGTAAAGATAATCTTGCCCAGTGGAGACTCAATGAAAACAGACTGCTATAGTCCACCAGCCACAGCTCTGGCAATACACAAAGTTAAAATTGAAGAGTCGAGACACCTCATAGTGGGAGATTTTAACAGTCACTCCCCAAGCTGGGGCTACGAAACAATGGACCAGAGAGGCGAGGAGGTAGAAGATTGGATGATAGAAAACAAACTCATCCTAATAAATAGGCCAGACGATAGGCACACATATTACTCTAGAATGTGGACAAAAAATGAGTACTCCAGACCTTGCGATGGCAACGGACGACCTTCACCTACTAATAGCAAGAACAGTCAACAGCCAACTGGATGGAAGCGACCATGTCCCAATAACTTTAGAAATATGTAACATGGGACAAACAGAGATAACAGATATGTACCCAAGCTGGAATTTCAAAAGAACAAATTGGGTTCTATTTAGAGAAAATGTAAATAAACTCTGTCAAAAAATATCCTTTGCAAAACTTTAAACAATAATGTCGTGAAAAACGGGACAAGTATAAGCGCTGCTGGAGCGATAGACCATGGAACATCCACAAAGAACTAAGCGAGGCAAGAGATGCGATGGACAAAAATCCTTCACAAAAAAACCTGGGGAAACACAGGGAAATTAAAAACACATTCATAGAGCAAAAGAAGGAGGAGATCCAAAGAAGTTGGCATGAAAAGACTGAAAGCCTCAACATGGACAGGGATACATGTAAACTCTGGAACCTGACAAGAGCCTTAAATGAGGAAACCAGAGAGAGCCATGGGGAGACAGTCATTAAGGAAAATGAGAAACATCATACAGGGAAAATGACAGCAAACATCCTAGCTGAATTTTTCAGAGAGGAGAGTACTACACCATTGACACAAGAACGCAAACCAGAAGTCAAAAAAGAGATAAAAGAGAACCTGAAGACACAGAATGCGGATCCCTGCACGAAGACATCATTCAAAATGGCAGAGTTAAACACTGCTATTCAGGAAAAGATGGCATCACAAATAAAATGATTAAAAATCTAGATCAAGGGGCAAGAAGAAAACTCATGAAAACCCTCAACCAATCATGAAGCACGGATAAGATCCAAGACCAGGGGCAGGAAGCTAGCATTATCCCCATCAGAAAAAAGAAATAAAGACAAGACAAGCAAGGAAAGCTATAGGCCATTAGGTCTTCTCAGCTGTGTTGGAAAAGTCATGGAAAAAATGGTAAACGCAAGACTAATAAAACATCTGGACAAAAACCATCTCCTACTCAATTCACAGTCAGCCTTTAGGAAAAACCGAAACCCAGAAGACCAACTAGTGTACTTAACCCAAGAAATTGAAAATGCATTCCAAGGTAAGGAAAACATACTTGCGGTCTTTGTGGATATGTCAAAAGCTTTTGACAAGGTATGGAGAGAAAGACTTCTCCTTAAACTACTAAACAACAAAATAGAAAGGAGAATGTACAGCTGGATACAAGACTTCCTCCGATACAGAACAGTAAGAGTCAAATTAGATGGATCACTGAGCCATAGAATAACTCTCCAATAAGGCGTACCCCAGGGAGGAGTCACCTCTCCTACCCTCTTTATCCTGTTCATAAACGATATAGCGGGAAAACTCTCAAAGAAAGTATCCAGTGCCCTACTCACTGACGATTTCGTAATGTGGAGTGCTGTAAAAAAACTACAAACAGCTAAATACAGAATGCTGAAAGCACTGGACTCTGTTGGAAAATGGGTTACAGATTGGGGATTGCAGATTAACATCTCAAAGACAGTTACAACATGCTTCTCACTGTCCAACACCAAGTATGAAACAAAAATTTAATTTAAATGGCAAAGAGCTTGTACAAGAAAATATCCCTGCATATCTTGGAGTTAAAATGGACAAGAACACATACAGTAGATAGAACAAAAAACACAAAAAACAACAACCAGGAAACTATTCCTCATGAAGAAGCTGGCCGGAATAAGCTGGGGTGCAAATAGCAACATCCGTAACAATGTATATACTGGCACAGTCAGGTCGGTACTCGAATATGGCAAGACAACCTGGACCACAGCATCAAAAACAAACATGGAACGCCTAAACAACATTCAAAACTCGGACTTAAGGATAATAACAGGAGAAATGAAGACTACACCAATCCAGACAATGGAAACATATACAAATATAAGACCCCTAAATACTAGACGAGAGGAGAGAGTGCTGACACATAGCGGAAAAGCTGCCTGATCACCCCATACATATCAAACTTAAACACGCAGTTAAAAATAGACTAAAGAGAACCAGCTTCATCCATATATCAAACCACTTACACCAAAAATATGGAGAACTAATACCCAACCAACCTGCAGAAATAGAAATGCTTATCAACTTTGAAGAGCCAAGCTACAACATAAACAGCATCGAAATAAGTACAGAGATCCCAGGAATCAGAAGAAAAGACAAATGCCGTGTCCACGAGCTGAAAACGTTAGCACAAGCAATGATTGAGAAGAAATATAATACCAAGGAATGGATACATGTGTACACAGATAGTTCAGCAGAGGGGGCAGGTCGAAACGGGGGACGAGGCATATTCATAAGACACGAAAGAGGAAATATAACAAGAGGTTTTCCCAACAGGAAAGTCGTTCACAAATCTCAGTTGAGAATCTATGACTCTCGTGCGAGCACTCCGAATACTTGAAACAGAAAGGCAGCTACCAACACAAATAGCTGTATTCACAGACTGCAGATCACTATTAGAGGTAATACAAAAAACAAAACAAACAAACAACGAACCACTATTATCAGAAATCAGAGCAGAACTAGGAAAACTCCAGAGATCCTCAACAACAGCGCTCCAATGGCTACCCTCTCATTGAGGAATCACAGGAAACGAGAGAGAGAGAGAGAGAGAGAGAGAGAGAGAGAGAGAGAGAGAGAGAGAGAGAGAGAGAGATGATGCTCTAGCAAAAGATGGCAGCAAAAAGACACAATTTAATCATCGAGTACCATACATAAAGATCAAGAACATCATCAGAAATCAGTATATACACTAAGGGAGAGAAGACAGAAACATAAGCAGTACACCAGACCCAATTCACCAACTCAAAAGAAATCAACAAATTACCTTGTTTCGCCTGAGAACTGGACACTGCAGACTACTAGAACATCTATACTGACTAAAGATCTCACACACCGATGAGTGTCCATCTGGAACAGGAGGCCAGAACCCTGAACACATTCTATAGGAATGCCCAATCTATAGGAAAATGAGATGACAGACCTGACCAGAGGGTGCGGAGCTGAGACAAAAGCTGTGGGGCAGCCGCCCCGACCTGGTGAAGACAACAGATTCATCCTGGCGACTGGCCTGCGGATATAGTATGACCAAAAGATCCTGAATAGGAAGAAAGAAAGATGTGTCTATCCCAAAATATATCCCTGTCAGAAACCTCTCAGGTACCTCGATGCTGGTGATAAAATCTGATAGCGATGATGAATTTAATAACATATTTCCATATTGTATCCAGGGCGTTGTTGGTAACACCACCTATGATCTTCACAATGGAGGTGGCCATGTAGTACCAGACGACACTTATCTAGGACAGCCAATTCTTTGTGAGATCCTGCTGACCTTTCTGTTGGTCACGACAGTGCTTGTGACGGCAGTCGATGACAGCAGTAAGCATAGTCTCGGCCCCCTGGTCATTGGACTTGCTGTGACAGTCGATATTTTAGCAGGGTAAGTACATTTTACGTTGCAATTCCCAAATGGTTATCACGATGTCTCGTTTCTCAACTTTCTGGATTGTCTCCTGTAAATCGTTATAGAACCAAGTATGAAAAGTTTGATCCGTTCTCAGTCGGCGTGGATGAAATATCAGAACACAAATGTGTGCTGAAGTCGGATACACTAGATACACTGTCCCATCAGGCGCACAGCCCACACCGTCTTAGGATAAAATCATTTTGTTTTCAAAACATTCTGATCATGTGTAATTAGTTCATCATTATTCATTCCCCTTTTTGTTCCATTGTGAAGCCTCTTCTTCTTCTTCTTCTTGTTGTTGTTGTTGTTCTTCTCCTTCTTCTTCATCTTCTTCTTCTTCTGCTTCTTGTTCTTCTTCCGCTTCTTCTTCTTCTTCTTCTTGTCTTCTTCGCCGTCGTCGTCGTTGTTCGTTCTCAAACTTCCGCCAACAAGCCATGAAAAGAGCTTTGCAAGTAGTAGGATGTTGTCTGGAGAACTATTGTGTCGTAGTCTACAGCTTGACTGCAATACGTGCATCTTTCGGTCAGACACATTCAACTTCAGCAGGCCTTTTTGGGACCCAGATTAGCCTTCCATCTTCGATTCCTTCTTCTTGGTGAGTCTGCTGTGTTGCAGCCTGTTGTCCAGGTTCCCCGCGTAGAAGTGCACAAGGGTCTTGGCAGCTCTAGTTTGCTGGCCCTGACGCTAGCAGTCAGCTCTAGTTTGCTGGCCCTGACGCTAGCAGTCAGCTCTAGTTTGCTGGCTCTGACGCTAGCAGTCAGCTCTAGTTTGCTGGCTCTGACGCTAGCAGTCAGCTCTAGTTTGCTTACCCTGACGCTAGCAGTCAGCTCTAGTTCGATGGCCCTGACGCTAGCAGTCAGCTCTAGTTTGCTGGCCCTGACGCTAGCAGTCAGCTCTAGTTCGCTGGCCCTGACGCTAGCAGTCAGCTCTAGTTCGCTGGCCCTGACGCTAGCAGTCAGCTCTTATTCGCTGGCCCTGACGCTAGCAGTCAGCTCTAGTTTGCTTGCCCTGACGCTAGCAGTCAGCTCTAGTTTGCTGACCCCGACGCTAGCAGTCAGCTATGTGTCCCTGACTGGTGCAGCTCATCCACTGCTCAGCATCTTGATCCACAATTTGTGAAGCACAGACCACCGGTACAAGCATTTGCAATCCATTTCTAATGCTATTTGTAATAGTGATTCAGTAAAATATGTAGCAATGCAGTTTTACTGTAGTCCTCTCATTTTGTGTTTCATCCGTCTTTGACTGTTTGCATTCACGATGTGATCAATGTGTTTGAAAAATTGCAATTTCAGAGCAACATTTAGTGGTGCATCCATGAACCCTGCCAGGAGTTTTGGTCCAGCTGTAGTTGTTGATAAGCCTATCGTTTGGGAATACCACTGGGTCTACTGGTTAGGACCAGCTGTTGGAAGCGTGGCAGCAGGTTTTGTTTACAGGTAAGAGAAGTGACCTGAGACACGCTCTCGTCTGTTTGATCTTAGACTAGCTAAGGGTGCTACTTAGTAATATCTGTGCAATGTTTATGTGCAATGACGCAGACAGCGTGGTCTAGGGGTAAAACCATTTTCAAGGACAACATATTCGTACACTTAGGCAAGTTTAATTTTAATAAAAAATAGTCAGCATGGGTTTACTAAAAGGAGATCGTGTTTAACCAATCTATTAGAATTCATGGAGGAGGTTACCAACATGTTGGATGGGGTGGAGAGCCGCTGGATGTTATCTATCTAGATTTTGCAAATGCCTTTTATAGAGTATCTCATCAACGATTGTTTCGAAAGTTGAAATCACGTTGGACAGCTGGGGAAGTTGCCAATTGGATAAAAATTGGTTGACGGGCAGAAGACCGAGAGTGTGCATAAATAAGGAGTACTCTGACTGGTGGGATGTAAGAAGTGGTATGGGCCAGGGATCGGTATTGGGACCAATTTTGTTCTTGATATGTATAAATGATTTGGACATTGATATCAGATCCATGATTACAAAGTTAGCGATGACACAACATTATGCAGCAGTGTTTGTTCTCCAGCAGAGGTGGACCTTTGGAGATCGGATTTAGATACGATTCAAAAATGGTGTGAGAAAAATGTAGAAAAATGTACAGTCATCCACATGGAAAGATCCAATAATGAATATAATTACATATTGGGAGAGAACAACATTAGGACAATTAAAAAGGAAAGGGACCTAGGAGATAATGTATCATACAGGAAAGGTGCAGGAGCAAGTCCAGGTGGCAGTAAAAAAGGCTAATGCCATGTTGGGCATGATAAAAGGAAACATTTCACATAAGAGCAAGGAAGTAATAGTCAAACCATATAAATCATTGTTCAGATCTAAATTGGAGAACTGTGTTCAGGTGTGGAGTCCATATCATACAGTGGATATAAACATGCTGGAAAGGATACAAAGAAGAGCTACAAAAAAGGATCGCGGAGTTTCAGAATTATAATTATCAGGAAAGACTTTAAAAATCTGGTCTTCAGTGTCTTTAACAGAAAAGAATTCCAGGTGCCTTTATCTTATTTCTTCTTCTTTTGTTCTACTTTTCTTGTCATGTGGCGTCGCAAAGAGGTTGGGTGCGTAGATCTTTTGTTCGGGCTAGTTGAGAAGCTTGTGTGGTCGTCAAGTGGAATCTCCCGAGTGTTTCAGATACACCTCCTATCCATCTGCGACCAGGGCGGCCCCTTGCATGAAGACCCGATACTTGCATATAATTGGCTCTTGCTGCTGGTTGGTCATAATGCATCCGAACCAAGTGGCCAAACCACTTGATTTGTTGGGCTTCAATGTAGGCATTCACTGTGCTTACCAGGAGAAAAAATACACAGTAGCTGTTTGGATGGATTTAGAGAAGGCATTTGATAAGGTGGGGAAAGAGGGACTTAAAGTCAAGCTACGAAGAAGTGAAGTTTGTGGGAAAATGTACAGATGGATCAGCCACTACCTCGAAAACAGAACAGCCAGAGTTCAAGTACAAGGGCAGATGAGCAAAAAGGTGACACTGGAGCAGGGAGTACCCCAAGGGGGAGTACTGTCACCCACACTTTTCCTGGTGTATATAAACAACATCACAGAGAATCTACCAAGAAGAGTCCACAGCTCCATGTTTGCAGACGATCTGGCTATGTGGACCTCTGAAAAAAATCTCACCATAGCAAGCTATCGGATGCAGCAGGCCCTAACATCGTTGGAGGACTGGGCGAACTCATGGCTGGTCAAAATAAATGAGGAAAAAACAACATGTACGATATTCTCGCTTTCAAATAAACCCCAGAACACCAAAATAAGTCTTAACGGCAAATATCTGCGGCCAAACGACAACCCAAACTACCTGGGAGTCACATTTGATCAGCGCATGACATGGAAAAGTCAGATCGAGAGAAACCGAATGAGAGCCATACAAAGAATGGCAATCATGAGGAAACTTGCTGGCACAAGCTGGGGAGCAGACGAAAGTATTCTAAAGAAACTGTACACTGGAAGAGTGACACCAGTTCTCGAGTATGGCATTGCGGCATGGACAACAGCAGCAAAGGCGAACTTTGATAACATTAGCAAGCTTCAAAACCAAGCCATGAGAGTTATAACAGGAGGCATGAAGTCAACGCCAATTGTAGAACTTGAAAAGATTACAAATCTGCAATCCATGACAGACAGAAAAGACTGCAGAGCCCAGCAGCAAGCAGAGAAACTCAGAAGACTGACAGACCATCCAATTCATCAGAGACTAAATAGATTTGGAAATGGGAAACTAAAGTGGAGAAACTTTGCAGAAATAGCCAAAGCAAAGATGAGCGAAGACCCTATGAACACATTAATAACACCAAAGCCCATACCTACTGTACGCAAACCTACCTGGAAGCAGCATATCATTCCGGAGGTGGTAGAAAATATACCAGGTATTGGAAACAAGAACAGCCAGACTGAAAAAGAAAGAAGAGACATAACCCTGAGGTACACAACGAAAAGCTACCCAAGCATGGACTGGACCCATGCAAACACCGACGGTTCTGTAACAAACACAACACAGAACGGAGGGGTAGGGGTATTCCTGAGCCTACCAAATGGTAGAAAAATAACACTGTCAGTGGCAACTAGAAAATACTCAAGCAATTTCAGAGCGGAGGCAGAGGCACTGAGGGCTTCAGTAGAAGCAATGCTGACAGGCAAAAGAAATGAAAGCCAGATAGTCCTGTTTACAGATGCCCTGGCCGTAGTCGCAGCACTAAAAAGCAAGAAAAATACTGAACTTAATGATTTAAGAGCAGTACTCTGTCAACAATGCCAGCAGTCCGCACCAAAAAGAGTAGTAACATCCAAGGCAACGAGGAGGCAGACAGACTGGCAAAAGAAGGTGCAAGACTACCACAACCAGATTCTAGTGTGACCTACGAAGAGTCCAAAAGGTTTATTAGGGCCAGATACATGGCCAAATGGGAAACAGAACATACTGGCTACACAAAAAATGATGCCTATTACCAGTTGAACAGAAGAGAGCAGGTCGTGGTCTTCAGACTCCGCACAGGCCACACCATACTGAGGTACCACCTATTCAATAAACTGAAGATAGGTGGTACTGACGAATGCACTTGTGGTGCCGGGAAAATGACCGCTGAACATCTGCTGCAAAACTGCCCGACATACGAAGACCAGAGAAAGCACATGTGGCCATCACCAGTGCCAACACTAGACAAGCTCTATGGCAGTGTCGACAGCCTCAGGATGACCGCTGCTTTCTTCGAACAAATACAGGTTGACATTTGACAGCGTACGAAGAAGAAGAAGAAGAAGTAGTTCATCAGTTTCGTCATTGATTGCCTCCCCTACCATGCATTTAATTTGTCCAATATTTTCTCTCCTCGCCTCCCTCTGCCCATAATGCCTGCAATTCTGCCCGTTGTCACCATGTGTTCCAACCCACCTCTTCTCGTGACATGCCCGAAAAATGATGACAGCGTTGTCGTGGTTTATGTCATAAGCTGTTTTTGTGTCTGTGCTTCCTCAAGAACCCCGTTCTTAGCTCCCTTTGCAGTCTATGGAATTTTCAACATGGCATTAAAAAATATATTAATATAATATATTAATAACAATTAAAAAGAGAAACAAGCAAGCCAAATAAACACTGCCACGCAGAGAAACTGAAACCATCAAACACAATTGGTATAGGTTCAAGTGGATTCAAATAACTTAAGAGGACTATAGATCTGAAACGATCCATCAGCTTCAGAGACCTAAATGTTGTTGCTGTTAATGTCCTTCGTACTTCATTTGGGTACTCTTTCCTACTTTCTTTAGTGGTGGGTTACGGTGGCTCTCCTCGCGAACTAGGGAAGGGGAATTTGGATCCGCCTGGATATAGTGTAAATGGAGACTACTAAGTAAGCTCACAACTGTGGGGATCATAGTCCAGATCAAAACTCATTGTCCAGACTGCCACGATTGTTTAGCTACTTGGAAGTGAGGCTGAATCTTGACAAGTATGTTTCAACCGACCGTAGCATAAATAGTCTGGTCAGTATGTTTAAACCGACCTTAGCATAAATAGTCTGGTCAGTATGTTTAAACCAACCTTAGCATAAATAGTCTGGTCAGTATGTTTCAACCGACCTTAGCATAAATAGTCTGGTCAGTATGTTTCAACCGACCTTAGCATAAATAGTCTGGTCAGTATGTTTCAACCGACCTTAGCATAAATAGTCTGGTCAGTATGTTTCAACCGACCTTAGCATAAATAGTCTGGTCAGTATGTTTCAACCGACCTTAGCATAAATAGTCTGGTCAGTATGTTTCAACCGACCTTAGCATAAATAGTCTGGTCAGTATGTTTCAACCGACCTTAGCATAAATAGTCTGGTCAGTATGTTTCAACCGACCTTAGCATAAATAGTCTGGTAGTATGTTTTGTCCGACTTGATGTAATTCTCCTAGGGTGCCGCACCCTTCTGAAATCTACAGAAGAATGAAAGTTTTGTATGGAGACAGTTGTTTGAGCCTGGGGAGAAAGTATACACGGGTAGAAAGATTTCATAACAGAGGATAGAACGTGATTGATGAACCGTAGCATCGGAGACCAGCAAGCGGGGCAGCTGAGATCGTGAAACAGCAGAACGACCAGCTAGTCCGTGGCAACAGGTGAGTCACTATTGATGAAATAGTCGTATATTTCATCACGAGTCACAGCGCTGCATACAAAATTGTCCATGACCATCTTACAGGAGCGTGTGTAGCAGGTGAATCCCAAGACAGCTGACAACGAGGCAATGGAGGCAGTGCAAAATTGGTTAAAGGTCATACTAAAATACTATTTTCTAGAAGGCACCCGCAAGCTAGTGGACAGCTGGACAAAGTGTGTTGGACATCTACAAGTTAGTGGACAGGTGGACAAAGTGTATTGGACATACACAAGCTAGTGGACAGGTGGACAAAGTATGTTGGACATCCACAAGCTAGTGGACAGGTGGACAAAGTGTGTTGGACATCCCCAAGCTAGTAGACAAAGTGTGTTGGACATACACAAGCTAGTAGACAGGTGGACAAAGTGTGTTGGACATACACAAGCTAGTGGACAGGTGGACAAAGTGTGTTGGACATACACAAGCTAGTGGACAGGTGGACAAAGTGTGTTGGACATACACAAGCTAGTGGACAGGTGGACAAAGTGTGTTGGACATACACAAGCTAGTGGACAGGTGAAAAAAGTGTGTTGGACATACACAAGCTAGTGGACAGGTGGACAAAGTGTGTTGGACATACACAAGCTAGTGGACAGGTGGACAAAGTGTGTTGCCAGGCACGGAGACTATGACTAAAAATAAGACACATAAAGTTGATGTTTCGCATGCTTGTAAAAATTATAGGAATAAAATTGCTGTTACTTAATAATTGTCTTTCGTATAAAAAAACAAACAAACAATATCATTTACATATGAGTAACTTTTCCATGTGCAGATTACTCTTGGCAGGCCCAGAAAAGAGATTTCCCCGCTACTAGACAATCTTGCAGTTACTGGCCTTTAAGAGTAATCAATAATACAACAGGACAGATAGTACATATAATCCAAGCCCGCCTAGCCTATCGTACAACGTTGGACAACCCTGCTATGCACAATGATATTTTTGTTTATTTTTCGCCTTAATTTCTAAGGCGGTGTGTGCTGTTTTGTGTTTTTGCACCACAACGGCACAGTGTATCCGTCTTCAGTACACATAAAAAAAAATGGGTTAACTATCTTGGTTTTATGAATCTTAGCACATGCCAGTTTTGGTTCGGGTCCTGTCACTGACTACTTCACTACTCTCGCCCTCCAAACGTGACCTATATTTATATCTTGACTTATTGTTGACTGACTGTATCAAGTGTTTGTTGTTTACATCGCATACTAGAAATGTATCATTTAAAAGTCTTTATCAGAAAGAAAAGGCAAGACAAAAAGGAAAAGGGATACGTTTGCAGATAAAGTGTATATTTACTGGAATGAAAATTATTAAGCAAGTAAGACAATAGTATAGTGAGAAATGCACATTTCATTCTGAATGTTTCCTTCATTGGTATTATACATACTTGTAATCCTGGTATTCAAACAGACAGGTCATGCCTGCTGCCAGGTAGCCAAAGGCTATCCATAGTACGTTATTTGTTTTGCATTGTTTACTTCCTGTGGCTTACTAGGCCTGACTTCATCCAGTAGATTAGACATCGGTTCGGATTTGCATTTCCTTTTTCCCTTGTATTTAATGTTGCCAGGACTGTGGCAAGCAGCCTACTCTTATCGATGTTAATCTGCCAAGAGTGTTATTGCGTGAGCAGCATGTGCACATGATCTTCGTGTTCTTCGTAATTCTCCAATATGACTAGACGCTGGTCTCACCTCCATTGAGACCAGGGTACGTTTGAAACTAGTGGGATTCTAAACTCCATCGTAATGTGCTTTTGTTCCTTGAGAGACAAGCACCTTTACCTGTCAGCTATATCTATAGCCTAGTTTTCTTCGATGAATCAATCAATCAATGCATCAATCAATCAACTAATCAATCAATACTTGTCAGCTCCCTGTGGACCACATGTCTTCAACAAATACACACCAAGTCATCCAGTCCTGGACCATACACTCCAGCTCTGTCCACATCTTCCCTGTCCCCAGATGTCCCGGAAACGTGGTCCTGGGAACTCCAGAACAGAGCCTGTCTTGTAATATGAACTGGTTCCCTTAATGTGTTTCCTACCCAGAGCTAACACCTTCTCCTCACATCATGTTTCACTGATATCTGGTTCTTTCTAACAATTAACTCCAAACCAACTTCGGAGATAAACCGCCTTTATTCCTCGGCACAATAATCTTTCCAGCTGATCTGAACAATGAGAATACACGGATTCATTATAGTTTAATTTTTTTACTAGAACTTTAGTACCTGGTTTCGTCCAGGAAACACACATTTTTCAATATGTACATTTTGGTAATGACTTCAAGGTGTCATAGAGACTTGAAATAAGTTGCATTGATCTCTACCACTTCGTGCATTTAAGAGTTTGTAATGGAATCAAATCTGGTGACTCTTTGTTTCACATTCAACAAAATGGAGACAACAAGGAGAATGTTCAATTATCAAAGAGGCACATTTTCACTGTATTGTGATTTGTAAATAATAAAACTAATTATCCGTTAAAATGTCTTCTGTGTGTTTTATGTGTTGAGTTCATATCACGTTGTGTTCTATTTGACTTGTCATGGATTTTTTTGTCATGGTACGACCGCCTCTATCAGTCGACTCAGCTGTAAATTGGTATGTGACAAAATCAGGGGCACATTTCTAAGTCGCTGTGAGAGCTAGTGGGTTTGTGCTCTGCAGTTAATCTGAACTTTCAGCAATGAAAGGGGCTGAACATACCAGTTGTATGGGAACGTCAATTTGCAATTAAATCGGTTCTATAAGTCATTTCCCATTATTATTCTTCTTCTTCTTCTGCGTTCATTCTCAATCTCCCACTACCAAGCCCCGAATAGGGCTTTGCAAGTAGCAGAATGTAGCCCAGAGAACGGAATGCGTTGTGTCGCTAGTTTACAGCTTGACTGTGATATTTGCACCTTTCGGTCCGCACTTCTGTCTTCGGCAGGTTCCTTTATTGTAAACTTGAAACCCGAGCGGGTAACATAATACCTGCTACCTAATTTAGCGGGACGATGAGGCTAACGCCTGGTCAAGCAAAACACACTGATCAGAGAATGTTAGCCAAGGTCAGGAGAAATATATGGGTCAAGAGCCTCACCTGAATTTCTCGTAGGTCATCCTGGAAACGGGCTGTTGTCGAGGACAATAGTCTGGCTAACATGGTGAGGTTCGACGTGATCTCCGTAGCAGTGAGCGACACGCACATGAAGCCAAGCATAGCACAACCGCATGGAGGACCCCAGTCCACCTTCATCAGCACGCTCGAGATGTGAGAAAAGCTAATACAACTCGCCACTTAACGTCCTTTTCAGGGCGCACAAAAGAATAACCTACTCATTGTAAGCATTCGTAAACAACAACTATTGACAACAGTAGAACTTCAGCATAGCTGTTCTATTTTCTTGTTATTTATTACTATTACATTAATTGTATATGTTATTACATTTGAAGCTTTCATTACAATTAAAACACAAATTTGATCTCATATTCAATAACAAAAAAAAGCTAACAGTTTAAATATGGTTAAAAAAAATGTACATATTACAAGATGGAATGATGATTTAAAATGGAAGAAAAAAAAAAATATTGTGCAAATATTTTTGTTCATTTTTTAAAATGAGTATTTGCATAAGATTTTCTTCAGTATAAACAGATAAGCTTGCTCACAGCGTTCCTCAGTCCAAGCAAGTCATTCAACACAACTTTCTATTGCTCATTATGGGTGTGTGAGGTCCTGCTTCAAAATGTTTGGCCACACACAAAAGCTGCCTTGATGTGTCTGTCTGTGTTTGACCAGGGTTCATGCAAAGTCTGTATGAAATAGCATTCTTGTCAGTAAGTTTTTCGATGCTGTACAGTTAGTTATTGGATGTTGTACAGCCAGCTGTTGGATACTGTACAGCCAGCTGTTGGGTGCTGTACAGTTGTTGGATGCTGTACAGCCAGTTGTTGGGTGCTTTAGTCTGTTATACCATTCAATTATAACAATTCTTTAAATTAAAGAAAGGACACCTTGCCCAAATAGTGTAATAAACAAAAGTGGGATCAAGGATAAAATAGCTGAGCGTGTGATCAAAGAGATAACATAGCGATTAGTGGGGGATGTGGTGGGGAGAGAGAGAGAGAGGGATAGAGAGAGGGGGGAGAGAGAGAGAGAGAGAGAGAAGAGAGAGAGAGAGAGAGAGAGAAAGGTTGGATGTCGTTGTTTACGATATTTATAAGGATGAGGAATCAAGGGTTCTTGTCCTTGGGAATCTTCACAAAATATACAGAAAAAAGTTTTCAATTTATTCATGAAAGAAAAAAAAAGACTTGGCTTTACTGGGATTCGACCGGTTTTCAGATAACAAGCCCTACATTCTAACCTTTTTCAATCCACCCATCTTCCTCTGTCAAAGAATAATTTAAGCTAACCTGCTTTTAAAAATAAAACATAAATTTAATGTTTATGCAGTATCCTAACAGGTACATAAATATAAAAACACGCAATAATAAAAGAAACGACTTCACAAGTACTATATTACAAGAGTTCCTCCAACACACATTGTGCTATCAGTGCCAGAATTGGACATTAACAAACAAAGATAAAAGACACATCGTAACAACAGAGATGAAATGTCTGCGCAAAATGCTTGGAGTAACAAGAATTTATAGAATAAGAAATGAAGACAGGCGACAAGTAGGTACAACACCAGTGCTAGACCTCATCAAGAGATAGCAAACCAAATGGTTCAGCCATGTGACACGTCAAACACTCGACAGTCTCCCTCAGAAAGCAATGCTATACAGATACGACGGATACAAGGGGCAGACCACGTAAAAAATGGATTGCGGAAATAACAGAAGCAGTAAAGCTCCACGTGTACGAAGCACATACTAAGGTCTGGTCAGGAAACCTCTTCATGACCTGACGCTGAAAGGCACAAGAAAAACAGAATTATAGTACATGCTCGGAGACAGATATGAAAAGGTTTGAGGAACAAAGGTTGCTTACTTCAGCAGCTGCTGTACAGTGTGCATTCATCACCCTATTCCTATTACTCCAAATGGTGGAGTTTTGGTCCGATACTGCATTTGGTTGATATTAACCACTTTCTATGCAAGAGAAATTAAACAGGGTGAAAGAGCAATCAGCCAAATTGGAACTGAATATCAACATGAAGAAAAACAAGCCCTCTTAAAATGAACCCGATCAACAAAGAACTGCTGGAGGGTGAGTCGTAAGTCTGGATGGCTTTATTTATTTGGATACGTGTGCAGAAGCACATACTAGGGTTGCAAAGGCAAGAATGGCCTTCCTGACACTAAACATATCAAAATCCAGAGAAATCAAGATTCACACCAAAGTTAGAAGATTCGTGTCAGTGCTACTGTACGAACCAAAACACGAAGAACAACCATGGTGATACAACGACTCCAGTTCTACGAAGGATAATGGTGACATAGAGGCAGGACATAATGAGAGCTGAAGTAAAGTAACCCATAGCATTACTGCTGTAGGGGTGTGAGACGTTAGCGATATCACATTTCAAAGACTTGGCTATATGAGGGCGGTAGCCATCTCTTCTCCCTCGCTGCTTTTACTTCCCGACTGAGCCGGTGCCCACTTAAGGCTAGGTCGATCCAGGAGCCGTTGCAATCTGAAAAAACATTTGCACCTCAACCGGGGAATGAACCCAGGACAAGAAGACAGCTCGCTAACCACTGCGCTACACAGCTCCCTTGTTGAAGATCTGTGGGAAAGAGGCCAACAACAGCTACTGAAGCAACAAAATAAGATCAGAAAATGGGGTTGGATAGGACATACAATGAGGAAGGCACCAGTCAGGCTCTCACTTGAAATCCGTAGTGGAAGAGAAAGACAGGTAAACCTAAAAATACATGGAAAATAGAATGAGAGGGAACTATGATTAAATGATTACACCTGAAGTTGTCATATCAGGAATTTAATCACTTCCCCATGTGCTGTCTGCGGAAATAATTGAGGATTAGATGACAGGACATGGTGCCAAATACAGACGTGTTAGCGCTTCGGGCACGACAAGTATACACGCATGGTATGTGCAGCACAGCAGAGATGGGATGGACATGTGGTACGCATGTTGGATCAACGTCTACCAAAAGATCTGCTTCATGATGAACTACAAAATGGCAAGAGAGCAAGGGGTGGGGAGCGAAAATGGTACAAGAACATGCTTAAGAGATCACTGATCTAGTGCGGTATTAACCACGATGACTGGGAAAGAAGTCACCAATCGCACAGACTGACGCTGCACTATTGCTGAGGGTGTTCAGAGACATGAGGCAGCAAGAGCAAATGAGGCTAACCAGACATGATCGCTCCGCAAGTCAGCTCACAGCAAACCTTCTTCAATCTCGATCCAAGAGGGTGCCCTATTTCCCTGTACTAAGAGCAACAGACAATTTAGGGCTCTGATTGGCTTATTTAGCCTTCTTTTCTGCCGAAGATGGATGTGTCGGGCCGAAAGGTGCAAATATCACAGTCAAGCTGTAAACTAGCGACACAACGCATTCCGGACTACATCCTGCTACTTGCCAAGCCCTGTTCAGTGCTTGGTAGCGGGAGATTGAGAACGAACGCAGAAGAAGAAGAATAGCCTTCTTGAAACTCATGTGAACAGTGAATGATGACAAAGTGGTCCTCATCAATCATGATTTACAAACAACACACCTGCAAAGAGGCAGAAAGAGCAGCTCAGAAGTGCACGTTGGTGGGATGTGGTTAATGGCATATACACCGAGAGGAGCGAAGGGCTTTGATTGGTTGATTGACCCAGCTTCTAGAGAAGACTGAAGCCAGTATGCATGTTAGGTTTTCATTTTGCTCTGATAGAAAAAAAACCATAGACTGACTGACAGATTTGAATCTACATATCCATACAGCTCTGCTATTCACTCCTCATACAAGACTTAATTAAATCATCTGGCTCCCATTGGAACACAATGGATGCTCTTCACCTATTCCTATTTTGGACTATCCTCTTGAGCTCTACCTATGAATCTCTAAATGCTTTCATCATCAGATTTGTCGATGATCAGACTTTCAATAACTGGTCTTGTCATGGGCCTTGTTTCTGAGGGCTCTTTGAGAGACAGGGCCAGCAGTACTGGTAGCATGAAATTAAAGTTTCTATAACATTCTTGTTTTCTGGGATTTGGGTAGTTATGTCTAACCCAACCAATGAGTCTGGTACCACAACCCCATGAACCTGGCGTGCTCACTTTGTCTGCTCCCTCCTCCCCAGTCAGCTTGGTTGGACCCGCCAGGAGCATCCATCTATGTCTCCTCTCAACATAGTTCACAGGATCATTAAAGGACACAAGCCATCCCACCACATTAAGGTGGAGCACAGGACAGTTCCTCACACATAATGATTCGCTCCAAGCATAGGGCCACCCCAAATAGTTGATCTCTTTCAAAAGTGGTCTGCCGGGGTCTTTGTGTATAACGAGGATAAGAACAGCACCACTGCTTCACAGAGAGCATGTCGTCAGAGATGACTAGCTGTGTGACACGGCATAACACCTGCGATGATTAGGTGGTTTGTTTAGAGGACCATAGATGGCGCCTAACAGGCTACAGGTCTACTTTGCTCTGGTGTTTGAGTCTATTTAAGAAACTTGCACATCGGTTAACCACCCTCCGTAATTAGTTGTCCCAATGCAGCGGAGTATTAAGCTACTTGAGCCTAGCCCACTAAGCAGGAAATCCTTCTCCCGGCTCTGGTGTTTGAGTCTATTTAAGAAACTCGCACATCAGTTAACCACCCTCCGTAAATAATTGTCCCAACGCAGCGGAGTATTAAGCTACTGGAGCCTAGCCCAAAATCCTTCTCCCGGCTACATCCAGCTCATACTAGAGCCGGAACCTGCCCAGGGGCCTGTAGAAGTACAGGTCAACTAAACACTAAGAAGAATTTTCAGGAAGCCTGTTTCTGAGCATTTACAGCGCAATCAATAGCGTTGGTTTTACATGATTTGCTAGTCCCTTACACATTCCTCCTTAGTCACCATCTAGACATATTACGAAGGTTTCTGTGCCCCTCATCTTTTCACCCGTGGTGTCATCCTAACACACACATACCACAAAAACACTATGAACACACTGCAATCTCATTTCAACAAATTCAAACAAATTGAGAACTTACTGTACAAATGTAATCATCTGTGATTATATTATAAATTTAGTGTCATAATTGTGCACAAGTACTGAGTCAGAAAAGAAAACATAAATATATAAATTATTCGATATATGACAGACTTTCATTAAGCATAGCACAGAATTATTCACTTGTGCATAACTCTCCATCTTCTCCAATATTAAAACACTCGTCTCATCATCAAGCCCCTAGGAAAATGACTTATCCACTTTTTTATCATATTTGTGCGCTTGATTAGTGCAGTTGGAGAGCACTGGTTTTTGCAAGCAAATGTGTGGGGTTCAGATCCCAATGTGTCATACTCCAGACAACCCATCTGTAAATAAGTACCTGACATACTACTAGGGAGGAAAGGAACTGGTTACTCTACTTTATACAAGCTGTGGCTTAGTATATTGAAGTCTCTAACAACTTCATTCCCTAACTGTAGTGTAACTGCTATGGGACAAACCTTGACTTAGTATACTGAAGTCTCTAACAACTTCATTCCCTGACAGTAGTCTAACTGCTATGGGACAAACTTTGACTATCTTATCTGGGGTGTTGTATTTACAGCTTTATTTCAAACTCAGGCTACTACACACTCAGCAGATTTTGATGTGTGCTGTGTGATTAGTTGAAGAGTCTTCCACCCTAGAGATGTTAGACTGCACTGTTAGTTCCCTCTTGCAACATAGCCCTCAGTGTGACAGTGTTCTTATTCTCACCTCTATCACCACAAGAGCCCTCCTGGAAGTCACAAGGATCAAAACACCCACAAATTTTTACATAAGCATAAACTGTCATGGAAATCAAATGTTTGAATGGTACCAGAACAACAATACAATACGACTAGAATATTGTCTTGCCTCAGTTTGGGTCTGTTAGCATTTGTGACTCATACTTATAATGCTATGGAAGGAGTCAGCCAGGTGTGACTGACAGAAAACTAGAAGTTCAGCCAGGTGTGACTGACAGAAAAACTAGAAGTTCAGCCAGTTGTGACTGACAGAAAAATTAGAAGTTCAGCCAGTTGTGACTGACAGAAAAACTAGAAGTTCAGCCAGTTGTGACTGACAGAAAAACTAGAAGTTCAGCCAGGTGTGACTGACAGAAAAACTAGAAGTTCAGCCAGGTGTGACTGATAGAAAAACTAGAAGTTCAGCCAGTTGTGACTGACAGAAAAACTAGAAGTTCAGCCAGGTGTGACTGACAGAAAAACTAGAAGTTCAGCCAGTTGTGACTGACAGAAAAACTAGAAGTTCAGCCAGGTGTGACTGACAGAAAAACTAGAAGTTCAGCCAGGTGTGACTGGTAGAAAAACTAAAAGTTCAGCCAGGTGTGACTGACAGAAAAACTAGAAGTTCAGCCATGTGTGACTGACAGAAAAACTAGAAGTTCAGCCAGGTGTGACTTGACAGAAAAACTAGAAGTTCAGCCAGGTGTTACTGACAAAAGAACAAAGTTCTATTCAATCTTTCTATTTACTGTGTACATAATGATGTGTACTTATACTTGGAATCCTGGTGTCCAAACAGTCATGACAATGTCTGTTGATAGGTAGTCGAAAGCTTCAGCTATATATAGTAGGTATTTTACAACTGCCTGTGGCTTACTAAGCCTGGGGGAAGATGCAAATAATTTGGGAAGATTTTTATCTAGAATTTTTGTCCAGGCGGCAGCCGTTAAGCCTACCCTTTTTGATTTCTAACTGCCCTTGTCCAAGACAAGAACAGTCATTTTATGTGTTTCATGGTTAACAGAAAAAAATGTTTTTATTTTGCGCCTGTCGGCCCAGTGCATCCGACTTCAGCATGCATTTTATGTAAGGGTCTGCTTCCTCATGCATTTTCAAAGAGTTTGCTTCCTTCGGTTTACGGCCGATGCTATGATTGAGGTCGAACCCAGCACCTTCAGATCGTTAGCCGTGTCACTTAACCACTAGTCCACGACTTTTAGAATGACCAATAACTGGATTTTCAAAACGACTTTACATTACGAAATAATTGGAAACATCGTGAAACATGCTTTGGTGTGTGTGCCGCCATATTTGTTATTTTCCCGAAATCAAAGCAGTACAGTCCAAAAATACCTTAATATAATGTCCATCCGTCATACCAAAAAAAAATGGGTGATTCAGGGCATGAGTTATTTACACACACACACACTGATATATGTGTGACATGGGTTAAAACAATAGCTTGATTAACACTAGCAAATGCTTTACAAACAAACAGATTGGAGGATAGAGTTACTTATTATATAACAGAAGAAATCAGTTAAGATCATAAGTGTTACTGAAGAGTCACAAAAGCTGCTGTAAGAATTGAAGAGATGGACCTTATGCCTTTCACAATGAATATAACTGCATTCACAAAAATGGTTATCAACGTAAGAATCTGGAAATGCTAAAACTGAGGTTACACTGAGTCAAGAGAAATATCTTGCACGTGAACACATGTATTAAGATACAGGTGGGAATAATGACTTAAATAATACACAACAAGAACCCAGAATTCAAATGCGAAAAAAATGTCCACACGCAAAGATCACAGAACAAACGTGAATAGAGAAAACAAGTTGAATAATAGAACATGTGCCAAAAATATTAACAAGCGTGTGATGCACAAAAGAACATTCAAACTAAAAAGAAACATGAACAAAAGCGAAAAATAAGAACTAGCTTGAACATATGCTCACAATATTGTGTATGAATAAAAGAACATAAGAATTATGAGAACAGACATGAACAGTCAATTACTATGAAGAAAACATTAACTAAGGAAGATTAGAACTGTTTGTAAAGCTCATTTCAAAAATAAGAACAAGCATGAATAAATACAAACGCTATCATCGAAAAATATGAAGACTTCAGTAAATAGGTCACAAATGGCTATTGAAAAAACCAAAAACTAAATGAGATACAAACTTGAAAACCATTTATTATTTTACTTACAATATTCTTTTATTTTCCCAACATAATTTCCCCACAACATTGATTCTATCACTTAATCAGGGTTCCAAAACCTGCAGCATAGAAGTCTTTGCTCTGCTGCTCTCATCCCCAGTTGGACTTCACATTCAACCTCTTTGTCGTTCTCGAAACATCTTCCGCCAAGGTAGGGTCATATATTATGCTGCAGACTAATCCATGCGTACACATTACCGCTGTTGTTACACTGTCTATCAAGATTTGCCTGCCAGCTTGAATCATCTCCCTCACTCGCTGCTTCTGTTGCAATCTGAACAGGATGACCAGGTCAGGCTTCATCAGCAATTTTTTGGGGTCATTGAGAAACTGTATTGACCCAGCTATGTATCTCTCACTGCAAACAGCAAGCTTACTAAAGTCCTTTTTCCCCCCTCGCAACAGCAGAATGTTCTTTGATTGTACACTCTGTGAACATGGATAGCCATGGTGTATTGCTGCAAGGTGTGGAGCCTACAAAAAAGTGACATGGCGCGGCTCCAAGCTACTCAACGATCGATGTAGCGTAGAACACTGTCACTTTGAGACCACATCTGCAACACCGCCACCAGGAGTCAAACCTGCCTCAATGACGTCGTAGATAAGAAAAATGTTGGGCAGGCCACGTGGTAAGCACGCCTGACAATAGATGGACACGTAAAGTGACGTCATGGTGGCCCTACACCTTTAATCGTCGCCTCGGACGTCCACCAATGAGATGGAGGATGGCCTTTGACAGGACCTTGGTCTGGCACGGTACTTAATGGCAAAGAACTGAGATAAGTTTAGTCAAGATTTAGATACCTGGCATAGGGCACAAAATGTGCCTGAGTGAACACCATGATTACAGTGAGCATAGACACCATTTTGTTTCTGAACTGCACATGTGCATTTAACACCTAGTATTTGCTACCTAAAGTAATGACAAAGCTGGATGCTGCTGCCACCTAATGGCCCATTTTGGGCCAAAGGGCAAGAGCCCATAGGCCGCTGGATCAATAATCAGCCAACAAACCAATGACACATCTAGAAACCACCAACTACATTTTTCAGCTAGCCCATATTAGTTTGTGACCTACTTACTGACACCCTCATTTAAGAACTATTAGAACATAAATAAACAAGCAGTTACAATGAAGAAAACCACGAACTAAGAAAGACAACAGTTGTTTACAAAGTACCAGAACATGTGCAAAATAATATCATGTATGAATAATAAAAACAATATCAGAACATATAGAATATAGATAAACAGGCAGGTACAATGTGGGAAATGGTGAACTAAGAAAGACAACTCTTGTTATGATAGTGACTGATCACATGTGGAAGGGCTGGGTGACAACTGTAGGATTTCGTCATGTAACGAACAGACATATGTGGCCACATCCACCTCCTCCGCTTCGTATCTTTTGATGAATGGATCTTCCTGTGGAAAAAAATTGCAGAAAACTTGAAAGATCAGATGATTTGTTGACTCTGGGAATTCTTTGTAATGAACAATTTAAGCTCATATGATCATCTATGTTATACAGGAATGACATCAATGCATTCTGGTTGACCCATAGGTGCTTAGACTTTCTCTCATCAAATGGCAGAGTGTATGGCCGCTAGTAGCCCCTTGGTTATGTCCATCCCTATCAAATATGTCTCATTTCTAACTCTTGTGACATGTATGTAGATTGTCAGCTCGTCAGTTGCAGTGCAGCCCATGCAACAGGTGGTCCTGTAGATTGCCAGCTGCAGTGCAACCACGCAACAGGTGGTCCTTTAGCTTGTCAGTTACAGTGCAACCATGCAACAGGTGGTCCTGTAGATTGCCAGCTTGTCAGTTACAGTGCAACCCTGCAACAGGTGGTCCTGTAGATTGCCAGCTTGTCAGTTGCAGTGCAACCATGCAACAGGTGGTCCTGTAGATTGCCAGCTGCAGTGCAAAAATGCAACAGGTGGTCCTGTAGCTTGTCAGTTGCAGTGCAACCATGCAACAGGTGGTCCTGTAGATTGCCAGCTTGTCAGTTACAGTGCAACCATGCAACAGGTGGTCCTTTAGCTTGTCAGTTGCAGTGCAACCATGCAACAGGTGGTCCTTTAGCTTGTCAGTTGCAGTGCAACCATGCAACAGGTGGTCCTGTAGATTGCCAGTTACAGTCCAACCATGCAACAGGTGGTCCTGTAGATTGCCAGTTGCAGTGCAACCATGCAACAGGTGGTCTTGTAAATTGCCAACTCGTCAGTTACAGTGCAACCATGCAACAGGTGGTCCTGTAGATTGCCTGCTTGTCAGTTACAGTGCAACCATGCAACAGGTGGTCTTGTAAATTGCCAGCTCGTCAGTTACAGTCCAACCATGCAACAGGTGGCCCTGTAGATTGCCAGCTCGTCAGTTACAGTGCAACCATGCAACAGGTGGTCCTGTAGATTGCCAGCTCGTCAGTTGCACATAGTCATAACCAAATGCGAGAGAAATTGGATAGAGTGAAAGAACAATCAGCCAAATTGGGACTGAATATCAACATGAAGAAAAACTAGCTCCTAAAAATCAACACTATCTGCAAAGAACCAATTATGCTGAAGGAAGAGCAACTGGAGAAGTAAGTACCTTTACCTATTTAGACGACACAATAGACACATCAGGAAGTACAGATGCAGATGTCAGGATCAGAATTGGAGAGGCAAGAATGGCATTTCTAACACTAAACAACATATGGAGATCCAGAGAAATCAAAATCTGCAACAAAGTTAGAATTTTCCAGAATAGTCAAGTCTGTGCTGTTGTATTGAGTCAAAACATGGAGGATGATCAAGGCAGCACAAAATAGACTCCAGTCCTTGGTTAACAGATGCATTCAAAGGAAAACGGGCATAAAGTGGCAGGACATGGTGAGGAATGAAGACCTATATGAAAGGAGCCTATAACAGCCAACGAAGGAACAAATTAATAGAAGAAAATGGGGCTAGATAGATCATATGATAAGGAATGAATCATCCAACATAGCCAGACAGGCTCACATGAAATCTGCAAGGTAGACCTAAAAATGCACTACACCTGGAGAGAGGCAGAACGAGTAGCCTGAGACCATGCGTGCTGGCGAGATGTGGTCAATGGCTTATGCACCAAGAGGAACTATAGACAGATTGATTGATGTATGGTATCCACTTGCTGTAGTCAGCTATTTGAGCTAAACTCTTACTTTTTTTTTAAAAACCCACACATTTAGAGATAGATCTAAGCTCTCATTTTCTCTTAAAAAAAAAAAAAAAAAAAAAAAAAAAGAAGAACCCACACAAGAAGGAGAAGGAGCTAAGCTCTGATTTTTGTCCCCCAAAATATCCCACACACATGCAGAGAATGGGCTATGCTTTCTTTTCTTAAAAAAAACAACAAAATAACCCCACACAAGCAGAGAAAAATCTTAAAACTTACCAACAATTTATTATATTTTGGTCGTTGTTTGTCCTCTTTTGTCAAACTGTGTGAAGAAAAAGACATAGCAATCAACACAAGCACTACATACACTGTGATACATCGTTTCACTACATTCACTGTGATACTTGATATCACTACATACACTGTGATATCACTACATATAAACTGTGATACTTGATGGCAGCACTTTTCAGTAAAATATCTGAGAAATAGGTGGCTGAGCTGGTAGTGTACTTGGCTACAAGTCAGGAGGACACATTTAAAACTTAATCTTTTTAATCACACTGCACTATGACTGACCATTTAATGACTTTTATTCTTCAGCCTTATAAGTCCTTTTCATAGTCCAGGAAAAAGAACTGGTCAATCAGCTTCAATTGGATTGTTGTTGTCCAAAGCCACTCGTTCTGAGATCTTGAATCTTCAGATTTTCTCTATTAGCAGATTGTTATCACTCTTTTTATATCCTAGGGCCTGCTGAAGAAGGTAGACATGAGCACTACTAGCTGTAGTGTAATGCTAAGTTTCTCAGCAGGTTCACCATTACCCTCACCATACTTCCTTGTAGCTTCTCTGGAACAGGGATGTTTTCATGGCAGCCTGGATAACGAGTGGAGGGACCTATTCGATCCCCATAGTAGTGAGCGAGACGCAGATGAAGCCAAGCATAGCAAAACCACCTGGAGGACCCCGGTCAAATTCATCAGCACGTTCGGGATGTGAGGAAAGCTACTGCAACCCGATACTTAACATCCTATTCAATCACCTACTCAATGTGGGTATTCGAAACAAACACACAACAAACCACTATGGGGGCCACAGTAACGATCCACACCTTATTGGCTAGGCTGCTATAAAACAACCCATTACCATGTACATGCCATAGACGTGAGATTGAGGTCTTGGTCAATATGTTGCACCTAACCTGAGTGACTTAGCACCCTTCATAAGACTAAAGATATATCATAACCTTAGTCAATGACCAGCAAACCGGTCAGTGACTCAAACCGGTCAGTGACTGTCATGTCTAGAAGCATCTTTAGCCTTCAGCTGTGATGTGCATTTGTTCTTTAGTGCCATGTTCATTTTGAGAATTCTGACATGTTAGGGAAGAAAAAAGAAATGAGTAAAAAGTTTACATTTTCAACTGACATCTCATAACAATTTGCAGCATCTGCACGTCTTTTCAAATCTTGATCCTGAGAAGTGTTAACATTTCTTACAATGAATTTATGGTCTAGTCGTGGCCTGCTGTCTCTCTACCTCTTCCAGTCTAATTTTGTCTGTGAAAACACTAGACTCAGAGCTAAATTTGTCCTAATATGATTCATCTTCACCGGCACATATACTGTCCTGTGTGAAATGTCTTCTAAATCAGTCATGGAATCACTTTTGTCCATTATAATTTTTTTTAAACGTAAGACTGGATTTATTTCAAAATGTGAGGTGTTGGCCAGAAAAGGAGACAATAGTGGCGCTTGCACGGCTTAACAGATAAACCGTTAGCATTGGCCTTTTTGCAACAGAAACAAATCAGAGTAGCAAATTTAATGACAATTATTCTAACATTCGATATAACTGACTGTAACACCATACATAGATGAGGCATAACTGTCGAATATCAGCCATTATATGACAGCTGTAGGACTAAAGTCAGCAACAAACTTCCCTCCACTCTATCCAGTCTGCAGCCAACCTGCAGTTGGTTGGTTATTGATCCAGCAGCCTGTGAGCTACTGTCCTATGGCCCAATGCCATATATTGAACACTACAATTGTTTGTGAGGTGTTGTTTTGTTCCATACAGAGTATTCCATTTATCTAGCCATGGAGGAAAAAGCTCTTTCCTAACACCCTAAAGCACAGGACACTAAAAAAAATGGTGTTCAACAGTTTCTTTGGATGTGTGCACAGCCGGTACTCTGGAGTCTGTTGTGGTTGGATTCTGTTCAAGTGACAGTTAAGTTGTATGTGTTGAGTATAAAGGGAAAATTATGCTTTGATCTCTTCTTTTTAGGAAGTTGATGTCTTTGGGATAGCCATATGTTTGTAGATATCTCTCCCAGTATTACCCATTTGTTCAGCCAACCCTTTTTTTTTGCAGTCTTCAGTAGGCTTGTTGGTATATATTGTTGTTCTTGAATTGATACCTTCTTAGCCACTCTGTTAATGACAGCTAAACCTAACATAGTTAAGTCTCTCAGCGCTTCATTCTCCAAGACAGTACCTGTCGCGGGACCATTGTCAAATATCATTATCACAAATAACTGCCTTATCTTACCATGTGTTGATAAAGTTTATACACTCAGGGGAGAACCTGTTATCAATGGGCAGCCTGGGTGCTGAACCTTGTACCACCTGCTGTAACTGGTCAAATACACTCTGCCACTTTGGGTAAGGAAATTTACCAGTTGCTAACTCCATCTGTAAATTACAAAAGCATTTTAACTCAGGGTTCTTAAACTCAAACCATAGAGGAACATGTGCCTCATAAAGAAACATTTGATGATACAAGAGCCTCATAAAGATATTGTTATTGGTCTTCTTCCATGTTCATCCTGAAAAGGACGCTGTGACATAGATTTACAGCTAGGCTATGATATCTGCACATTTCGACCTGACACATCTGATTTCAGCTGGTTTTATTTAGCATGGGTTTGCCTTCCCAATGAAATCACTATCCCTCGTTCAGACTACACTAATGACAAGTGCAGCGTGTTTCCAGAGCCCCCATGTACAGGCAGAATAGGATATTGGTCAGCTATAGTTCGCTGACCCTCAGCCAGCTATGAGTCTCTGGTTGCTGTCAGCTCATGCACTGCTGCATCTTGGCCCCTGTTATTAGCCTAATATCAACACCATTGTGAAAACTGCTAATACTTGACCAAAGTCTTTTGCTTGAAATGTGCATCTTCTGTTACCTTATTAATGTACAGGTGCAAGAGCACATAAGTACTTTGACATATGCTTCATGCAGAGGATGCAATCTGTTATAGTGGTCCTAAGCTCTAAATGACTTGACAAAACGAGGGAAAATGCTGGTCACATTTTGAAGGCTGTGTACATTTTTTATTATCAATGTTTGCTGACTACTGCTTTTTTAATTTAAAAGTTATAAATTTGATCCAAATGTTTATAATGTTCTCTATATGTGTTGGTTCTCTATATGTGTTGGTTCTCTATATGTGTTGGTTCTCTATATGTGTTGGTTCTCTATATGTGTTGGTTCTTTCCATGCACTAATTTCAATCATAACATTTTACCAGTAAAAGACAAAAGTTTTACTTAAAAACCCTCTGCATTTGTATTTTTGTTAACCTGTAGACTTGAGAGTAAAAGTACTTAAGATTCTGTTTCACAACATGCGGCAAATGGGAAATATGTTGTTAGGACCATATCATTTGGTGGCCCATGCCACTTAATGGGTAATGTGCTGAGTATCATGTCGGCCACCTTTACTTCCCAGATTGCTCTGGAACCAAATTTCTAAAGCTAGGTTGACCACAGGATCCGGTTTGCGATTGGAATAAAATCTCGCACCAAAAATGAAATATAATGCAGCTGCAAGGGAAATTGTGTAATATTTTTGTAATGTTGTGTTGTAAAGGTTAATACAACATGTGGAGTCATTTATCTACGTGGGAAGCAATATTAGCAAGTTGGGTGGTACTCAAAGAAATATTCATCAAGAGTTTTATTTTTGCTAAGGTTTTTATCACGATCCCAAAAGATTGGTTCTAGTATCAAATTGAAGATTTTCAACTCTATTGTGAAATCAATGCTGTTGAATAGCTCTGAGATTGAATAGCTGAGATAGTCCGATTAGGTGACTAATATCGGCAGTCCTGGTCTATATGGATGGATCAGCATTCAAATCTACTTTTTTTGCGGGGTATGGTATCCATTTGAAATATCTGGATGGGTCCATATACGAGTTTTGTGATTCATGTGGAGAAAACCGTTCAAACGATGAAGCGGAGGCCGAGGCTATAAAAACACCAGTTGAGATTTTGCACCAAAAGTTTGACTTGGGCAAATTATTGCAGATGGATTTGGTAATGTGACTCCAAATCAGTTCTGGAGGCGCCGAAGAACACGCCATACAAAGAAAAGGAGATATTCTTGGTGGAGAGGGCAATCAACAACATCATCACTGCCCACTGAATAAATGTCCCTTGCAATGGATCCCTGGACATAAGTGGGCTACTAGGGAACGAGATGGCCGACAGATTGGCAAAAACAGGAGCCTCGAAACAATAATTGGTAACGCTTGCAGTAAAACGAACAATACTCAGAAAATCTGGATGAGCAGGTGGGCGACGGGATCAACAGGTCACAGTGTATTTAGCGAAATGTCAGTAAAAAAGTAATGACATAAATAAACTACATAGAAGAGATCAAAGTCTCATCTTTCAGTTCCGAACAGGACATACCAGAGTCAATAGCTACTTGAACCGCATCAATCCCCAGCACTTGCTCTTGTGCAGACATTGCTCTCATCCTTATGAAAGAGTTTAACATCTACTCATTGAGTGCAAGGCGCTTGTGGACATGAGGAAAAGATGAAAAGATTCTTACAAGCACTGCCGACAATTACCACATTGTACAGAGCAGTGACACAACTGCAGAAGACCTGTGTGTGTGTATATATATATATATATATTAGAATGGCATTGGGCTGCCAAGAGCAGGCTTGCTCAGCAGCTATGGGATAATAACAAAAGGTCACTAATATTATTAATCAGAATAAGTAACTGCAGATAAAACAGAACATTTGTCATCACTGATGGATAGATCACACACTGAGATGTTATCGTCTATGTTTTGGGTTCCCCACGGCAAGAGGGTGAGAGACAGGCGACAGCATTTGTGGGAAAAAAGAGCTTGAATCGAACATTAGAAAAGAGGGAAGCCATGGGAGAGCTGACATTGCTGGGTGATAAGACAATGTGGTGTTTGAGGGCTTATTATCCTCTAAGAGTTTTTGATTTGATGATTGTAGACTTCCAGGAATCTCTTTCAGTTACAAATATTAGGTTGTACATGTAATACGAGTTCAGTTTTCTGAAGGACATTTTTAGGGAAAAGTTGCATTATATTGTGGTCAATTAAGGTATTTTAAGTATTACCCACCAGAGTTATACCAAGACTCCAAACATCTGATCTAACATCATAGCCTCGGCTGGAAGCTTTTGGGTCAATTCTCTCTGGCTAGAATAGAAAAATAGTTCACTTAGCAAATGTGTGTAGCAGAGTTAAAAAAAAAGGAAATCAAAGATCCTGTGTACATGCCGTGTGGCATATTTGGAATGGCCAGGTAGTTGCATCTTAATGCAAAACTGATAGGATAAGTAACCCAATCACACTCCCACTCTGGTCTACCCAGTTGTAAATGTGTTAGTGATTCTGTTAAAGAGTTTAGGAAGTCAAGGCAGCGAAGAAAGGACTATCTGATAAAAAATAAGTTTCTGTACAATGAAATCTATTCACGTCTATCAGGGTATTCTATGTGGCAAAAGATGTGTGTTCAACACACTGTAGAATGGAGGAGATCATAAGAGCAGTCATCTATAGAATAATTCCATGTAAGTGTACAAAGGTTAAAAAAAAAAACTGCCAAAGAAGTGATCACTATCCTAGCACACACGATTCTTCTTCATCGTTGCTCGTTCTTAAACTCCTACTACCAAGCCCTGAAAAGGACTTTGCAAATAGCAGGATATTGTCCTGAGAATGGAATCTGTTGTCGTAGTTTACATACAGCTTGACTGTGATATTTGCACTTTTCGGTCCGACACATCCAACTTCAGTAGGTATCGGGTTAGCCTTCCTGCTTCGATCCCTTCTCCTTAGCCAGTCTGCTCTGTTGTAACCTGTTATCCAGGATCACCGCCAGCATATGAATGATAATGATTTCAAGAATTCTGGCACATCTAAAAGGTGTATGGAGGAAATAACTATCAGCACTAGTAACTTTACAGTGCACTGACATGCTCAGGTAGCATTACCAATGGTAATAGTCATATCATGAAAATGAATGGAAAATTTTGTGCAGTGAAACAGGCAGTTTTACAATAACAAATATGTGTTGATATTTCCAGAGATAAAGGTCTTCATCAAGGACTAGATAGTCTAATAAAACTGCTTTCATAGGAGAGAAACCCCTGAAAACAAAACAAAAGCACATACAAGTAATGACTCAGTGAACATACCAGGCCAAAAATAATTGTACTTCACTTCTTCCTCGTCTTTGTCCTTACCACAGAAGAGAACATAATTCATTAATTGATGCTCTCCAAGAAGATCGGTTCTGTACTATTTTCCCCAGTTATTCAAAGCTTTTCGCTTGTTATCTTAAATCTGCCTCTAAGTCTCCTTTTAATCTGTTCTTTCACCTCCCTTTACTTCCTTTTCCCTGTGGGTTCCATGACAGAGATTGCCTGGTAATACTAACTTAGGGCTTTTGCAGCACATGGCCTTGACTAGTATCCAGATCAGCACACCACTCCTCTAACCATTACCACCATTATTATTTAGACTAGTTAGAAATTAGTCCATAATGAAGACCTCCTGATTGCAAATCATGTTGTGTTTGTTTCTCCTGGTATAAACAACCTCCTACTTACTGATGTTGTTATCGACGTATATGATATCTCTAAACATACTTACTGCCATATATGGTCGACAGCCAGCATCCCTACTTTTGGCAATGGAGTCCACTAAATGACCGCTGATACCAAAGTCACACAGTTTGATGTTTCCTCTTCTGTCCAGCAGAATGTTTGACGGTTTCACATCTGATCAGAAAATAGTAATTATTATAGTAAACCATCGATGCTAACATACCTCGTAGTGGAGATGGTGGGAAACGATCTATACTTTACTTAACGTCTTTATACTGGTTTAGAAGACTCTGCAGAGTCTGTATACAACCAGTTTCTTTTACATTCACTTATTCTAAAAATACCTATGGGCATCTAATCTATTCAAGAATGTATTAATTGACCCTTCAAGAATGTATTAATTGACCCTAC
The DNA here is from genome assembly GCA_036924085.1 of Ariolimax columbianus. NCBI lineage: Eukaryota > Metazoa > Mollusca > Gastropoda > Stylommatophora > Arionidae > Ariolimax > Ariolimax columbianus. The sequence goes on from JAVGWX010000006.1 coordinate 30,910,099, forward strand.
CTCCACTATTTCCTGTGGTAATGCATGCCAAGCATTCACCACTGTAGGAAGACCTAACACAATGACAGCTTAGCAGTTACTAGCACCGTCAAAGGTACTATACTGCTGGGTGGGTTAAATGTCAACAGGGAAATGTCTGGAAGCTGGACGTCCCAGAGTCGCAAACTGGGACTAAATCTTAACACGAAGAAAAGCAAGCTGTTTAGAATCAACACATTGAGCCAGTCATGCTAACGGATGAAACACTGGAGTAGGTGTGCACCTTCACATATTGGGCCATCACCATTGATAACTGATGTTAGTAATTTTTAGATTAGTATATTTATTTATAAGGATAAACTAAAGTGTTATAGGTTGAATAAGCAGAAATGAAAGACCTATTATTTGAACATAGTCAAATGTATAAACGGTTTCAAAAATTTATGAAAAATACATAAAGATTGGATGGAATATAACAAATGTAAATTTAAAAAACAGAACAAAAAATATTGCACTTACAATAATATTTAATTCCTTCAGCAACGCAGAAAACTTCTAAATTGAGAATCATTGTAGAGTATATCCATTTATTTTCACAGAAGTTAGGAAAGTTTTATGCGTTTCTTGTTATAAATAAACATTCTGCATGCATTTTGAAATTAGTTGTCCCAATTAGAAAAAAATCATAACTTACAAATTTACACTTTCTATTTTAGTATTTGCATTTGATATTTTAAATATAAAACTAATATTTGCTTGATGGAATTATCAGGTGTAGTTGATCTTCTTCTTCTTCGTTCGTTCTCAATCTCCCGCTACCAAACCCTAGTTGATCTAACATGTCTAAGATCTGATCTATCTTGATACTGTACTTTTTATTGAAACATGATTTGATCCTCTATTAAGTAGTACTAGTAGTTTCTCTACTACACTAGAACTAGAATTGATAGGTCAGGTCCAGCTATGGGAGACACCCCCATGTTTTAAGAATCTGATAACTTTGTCAACTACAACAATTTTCTGAATACTAGTCATACAATCCATGATTGAATAAGTGCTGATGCTTTTTTGGGCTGAGAATCTTTGCTTGCAATCATTTGTGTTTACTGTTTGAAGCCATTTCTTGTAACGAAAATATTGATTTCAAATGGATGATATTTCCCCACCAGGTTATTCCCGGAAGTGTGATGCAAATGTTTAGTGTTGGTAGATTGGTAAAAAATGTGGGCAAACTGTCTGTAACTCTGTATAAAAATAAAAAAATGTGGGCAAACTGTCTGTAACTCCGTATAAAAATAGTGTTAAAGAGGCAGTGGTTGTTTGGTTGTTTCAAAAGGAGTCCTGGAAAAAGGCGATAAATAGTTAAGATATTCTTACCTGTGTGTTGTACGGTACAAAAATTAAGATATTCTTACATTTGTGTTGCATGGTATAAGAATTACAATACTCTTAACTATTGTCCGGAACAAAGGCGTGACATTACGATTTGGCTCCGTTCTACTGGCGTTCCACCTCTATATTAATCACTTTATTGTATGTAAACTACAGGGTTAATGCTATAGTAAAGGCCGAGCATACTGCTCTTTTTTTTTTTTTTGGGCGTTTGCCTTATTTCTCTATTCCCCAAGATGGTGTGCGTTACATTGTGGTTTTTATTTTGCGCCTGTCGGCCCAGTGCATCCGACTTCAGCACGCATTGTATGTAAGGGTCTGCTTCCTCCTGCATTTTCTAAGGGTTTGCTTCCCCGGGGTAACGGCCGGTGCTGTGATGGGGATCGAACCCGGCACCTTCGGATTGTGAGCCGTGCCACTTATCCACCAGGCCACGCCGTCCCCCATACTGCTCTTTTGATTGTAGAGAGTTCCAATTTCCATAATGTAAGGTTAGATGAAAACAATCACGATTTTAAAAATTGTTTTAGATTTTGGAAAGAATTTCTTGTTTTTCGCTTAGATTTGAAGATTCACCCAAGTTTCTGTAACAGATTTTTCTGAGGTAGATCTATTTAGTTTGTTTATGTAGATACAATAATTACATTTATTGTCGAAGTGACAGACGTAACCTTTGCGGTAAACATCGATAGTAGTAGTAGTATGTTTTTAGGCAAATATTTGTATTTCCCTAACCAAGGGACCCTTACTGGGTGAGTCTATATGTTTGTGCTATTTTTCATCACTATCACCTTCATCTTCTTGTATCTCAGAAACTAACATACACACAATAACAATAATAACACCAACAAGTTCTTTATTAATATATATCTCTAGAGACACAACATTGTGGAGCGTGTAGCCTAGTCGACAGTGAGCTTGCTTGCTAAGACTGGGATTACAACCGCACCAGGGTACAAATTGGTACCTGACGAATGGGCTGGGGAAGGTATAAACAGCAAGGAAGGGAACTGGTCACCCCACCTCACATAGGCTGCGGCTTAGTTCATGAAGAGTTATCTTCATCCCCAAAGACAATTGTTGCCATGGGGCCCACTTTTACCTTTACTTTAGAGACACACAAAAAATATTTAAATAAAAATTATTTAAAAAAGTAGAGGTTCTCAAAATCAACAACCAGGTCGGGGCATGATGTGCTGAAAAATTATGCAGATACAGGAAATAGACATAATTTTTGCAAACTGGAAAGCAGAAGGTTGAACTGTATGTTGTATGGTACATGAATTAACAAGAACAAGTTATTCTTACCTCTGTGTATGATTTTCAATTTTTCCTTCAGATAATTCAAAGCCTTTAATGTCTGCAGAATGAAAAAAAAATACAAACATAAAATACATTTCTTTGCCAATAAGTGTTTTAAACAAAACCTTAGTTTTTTAAGTATATACAATTTTTCCCCCTCCATCAACTTTCTGATTTTACACAAAACAGTATCCAACGATTACATTTTGAGATTCCTTAACTCTTACAGACCATAGTTTTTTAACTAGTTTTGCTGGAATTATTTTGTCTGTGCTAGCTTTCTCTTCATAAAACCTGGTGTTTCTAAGTTATTCACAAGAAATAAAGGGAAATTAATGGGGAATTTGAATGGGAAAAGCCTTACATGCAATGTAATTATGAATCATTATAAAATCATATTACGAGGCATGTTCAAATGAAACCTGACCAAACTGCAACAAGTGAAAATATGTACGATACGCATGATGACATCACTTCTGATGTAAACAGCACACCCCAACTGTCAAGTTTGCAAAATTTCATTCCCTTCCGACTCCTAGTTTCCTAAGAAGACTGCTGAAAACATGGTGGGAGTGATCCAGAATCTGTCGAGAGTTGATCAGCGAGCTGTGATTCGGTTTCTAACAGCTGAAGGATGTCGACCAGTTGACATTCATTGCAGAATTCAGGCAGTGTATGGTGACAAAAGTGTGTTGAAGACAACTATGAATCGGAGGATAATGACATTTTGCAAACTTGACGGTTGGTATGTGCTGTTTACACCAAAAGTGACATCATGCGCACCGTACGTATGTTCACTTGTTGCAATTTGGTCTAGTTTAATTTGAACACGCCTCGTATGCAATAAAAAATGCTTTTTGCATATAAAAATGTACTCACAGAAACACAATCTTGAATGGTCAAGTGTAAATTGCATACTCGTTAGAAGAGAAATGAAGAAATCAGGTAGAAAGTGGGAACAAGGTGTATACTGACAGACCGAAAATTAAATGGTTTGAAAAATGTCACAATAATTTTTTTAAACCAAACATCTGCTTGAGCCTATTCCACCAGACAGCAGGTCTTCTGAGCACGATGAAGATCAAGAAAAAGATCAAATGCCAACTTAAAAAATACACTACAGAAGCATGTATCTCTTCTTCTTCGTTCATCCGCAGATCAAGGTCCCAGTTTCTCTTACAAAGAACACCTTTGTTTGTAAGACTTCTTTTATCTCTACACAGTTTTTGTTTCATATCTGTCTTGCAAAGCCAGTATTGTTCTCTCGTTCCTGTGTGTGCGTGCAGCGTTGTAGGATGTGTTCCACGGTCATGGTATGCTCACCACATGGACACCTGTCTACTGCCCCAATTCTCATTTTGTTGTATAGATGAGCCTTCAGTCTATTATGTCCAGTTCTCAGTCTGAAGATGACTTGCTCTTTTCTAGTTAAATCATGGTAGTTTTCTTTTAAAAAGTGGAGGTGTCGATCAACCCAGTTTCCCCTGAAGTTGGCTTTAACTTTGGTCTTGAACTCATTATACGTTATGCTTAGGTCTATGGGAAAATTCCTCTCCACACTTTGCTAGTTTGTCTGCAGCTTCATTGCCTTTGATACAGCATGGGAGGTGATTCACAACAATAAGTCTCAACAAAACAAAAGTGTGGGGACAGAAAGTAGATGGCATGGCTGCTGCTACATTTTCGCGCCTCAAAACGTGTGTTTGGGAAAACTAGAAATTCACAATTGTTTGCAATGCAAGTCAGAAAATGACACCATAGACAAACTTGAAAGAGATGGGCAGACAAAGATCTTCAGACTCAGAACAGGACATTGTAGACTTAAGGCCCACCTCCACAGAATGGGTCTCAGAGACACTGCCACGTGCGATTGTGGAGCACCCAAGTAAACACCAGAAGATATTCTGCAGGACTGCCCTACCTATGAAGACCAAAGAGAGGCAGTCTGGCCTAGGGGAATGACCATGCTCGAAAAGCTGTGGGGAACTGGCGAAGACCTGAAACGCAGTCTCCTTCGTGAACTTCACCGGACTAGAAGCATAGCATCAGTTCATCGATGAAGAAGAAGCAATACAATGTTAGTACGCTCCTATAAGGTAGTGAAGCTTTGGCAACTTATGTCAAACAAGAGCACAGGCGTAACACCACCCATCTATGGTGCCTGTGATCCATTCATTCTTTGAATTACACGGATGGACAGAGTTACAAAGTGCACTCTCACACAGGTCACCCAAGCATACATATTCTCCTAAGGCAGCAAAAACTACAATGAATCGGTCATATTCATCGCATGGAAGATGATCACATTACCAAAGATATCATCTATGCACAGTTGGTGGATGGCAAAAGAAGTCGGCAGAACACAGCTGTGGTTCAAAGATGTATATTTGTGTGATATGAAGGCCATGGGCACGGGTCTGACATCCTGGGAAGACGAAGCTGAAGACCAATTCAAGAGATGTACCATGAAGGGCCACCTCATGCTTGGTTTAAAAGAAGTTCTTGCAACACAGAAAAGTGAAATGACAGCACCGCAAATACAAAGAAAACAAAACAAGCTAACTAGAGAGTTACCACTCCAAGGTCTTATTATTCTATAATCAGTTATGACAAAGGGGCTATACAATAGTTCTACATTTGATAACAGCCACACAGATACACAAAAGACAATTACATCACCTCACAATGCCTAATGTAAGAAATTCTTACTTACAGCCACTGTAATTTTGCCCAGGATATTCTCTGGAATGAATGAGCCCAAATGACCATATACATACTTGTAAAACTTGTCTAAAGAAATATCCATCAGCTCCATGCAAATCCAGCAGTCTCCCTGGATATTTTAGTGAAGAAAATATTTAATTTTTGTAACACCTAAAACAAGAACAAACAAACAAACAAACAAATGGACATCATCATATGGTGATGAATCATGTGGTATGCCTAATCTTCTTAGATACTAAGTTATTGGCTGGCAAAGTGATCAGATACCACCATAATTTGCAAAATGATTGGATAAACCATCATTAACAAAGTGATACCACCATCCTAAGTGATCAAATACCACCGTCCAAAGTGATCAGATACCACCGTCCAAAGTGATCATAAACCACCATACAAAGTGATTTGATATCCTCATACAAAGTGATCAGATATCACCATACAAAGTGATCAGATATCACCATTCAAAGTGATCATAAACCACCATACAAAGTGATCAGATATCACCATTCAAAGTGATCATAAACCACCATACAAAGTGATTTGATATCCTCATCCAAAGTGATCATAAACCACCATACAAAGTGATCAGATATCACCATTCAAAGTGATCATAAACCACCATACAAAATGATTTGATATCCTCATCCAAAGTGATCAGATATCACCATCCAAAGTGATCAGATATACCATTCAAAGTGATCAGATATACCATTCAAAGTGTTCAGATATCACCATTCAAAGTGATCAGATATCACCATCCAAAGTGATCAGATATCACCATCCAAAGTGATCAGATATACCATTCAAAGTGACCATAAACCACCATCCAAAGTGATCATAAATCACCATGCAAAGTGAGCAGATATTGCCATCCAAAGTGATCATATATCACCATCATTTGCAAAGTGATCAGTAACAATCAATCTTGATAGTTAGTGTCTTTAAGGACAGCAACAAAATTCCTCGACTTCAGTTGATTTGTGGCCACCATTTATATGGTGCCCCAGCATACACTGCCATCGAGGATGAAGTGTTTGAGAATTCATTTTATTAGGTCTCAGCTTCTTTTGAAGCGGGGTGACCAACTCCCTTCCCTGCTGGTGCACCTTATCTAACAAAGCCAGATTTCCATTTACAGTTGGGTAGACTAAAGTGCATCGAGACCAAGCACTCTACCAAATATCTTTGACACTTGCCATCTACAGCAGAAGTGTCGGATCCATGATCAGATTTCAGCATTTCAAAGCGTTTAATTCATACTTTTAAAAGTCCAGTCCAAACAGAAAAATACTTCGAGAATTGTGTCAGAGCTTTGAAAATGTTGTTATTGTGAACTGAATGAGATAAACAATTGTTTCACGCAAACATTATCCCATTGCATTTTTAGTCCAGTTGAAAATGTTTTTTTTGATACTGCAGCCATTTTTATGTCTAATATAATCTTTCAGTTTTATTTTAGGTTATGATACATTTTAAAAATATCACTTTTGTATTGGGTTAAATACATGAGAGCATTAGTTTTTACAATTCTATTTAGCGTTTTGACGTCTGGCCACTATGCTGAGTGCCATTCTCCTATACTCGTGAGAACATACAGAACAAAAATGACGCGAGAAAAACATTTCTCTATTTAAATTATTCTATCTCAAATTGACTGTTATGTCAGCAGATTGTGTAATATATAGGCAGGGGGGGCTCAGTGGTCGCAAGGTAAGGTTTCCGCCTCAGGTCACGGGTTTAAATCCTGGCGGAGACCAGGATTTATTTCATGTGGACCTTCTGGTAAAAATTCCCCTGATCTCTGGGTAGTGAGATCGGATTCCCATGTCCAGTGTCGAGCATGTTAAAAATTCCTTGGCAGTTGGAAATCGAAAAGAGTAGGCTTAACGGCCGCTGCCTGGACAAAATTCAAATTTAAAATCTACCCAAATTATTTGTACCTTTTCTCAGGTAGTTTCGTAAGAGCAGCTATAGATGGTGCCTAACTGGCTGCAGGTCTACTTAGCTCTAGTGTTTGAGTCTATTAGGAGCACTCGCACATCGGTTAAACCACTCTTCAATAAACTGGTTACATACAGACTACGTGGAGTCTTCTAAACCAGTATAAATACGTTAAGTTGTTGCTGGAAAAAGTTACCATACTGTATCCAATTTATCTGTTTCATTATGTGGTATATTCGGCCGGATCTTAGTCTGCTCCTCTGTGGGACAGGAACAGATCTAGCTTGATCATAATCCGATTAACATATTTCATCATTCAAATGAACAACTGATTACACTTGTTCTTTTGAGAATAATCATCTAAATCCAATTATCAGCTTCCAAATCATTGAGAATAAATTCGTTTGTTCTGCTGTTAGTCTTTTAGAACGACTAGTTCTGGAATTTTCAAAATCCCCTTTTTATCATTAAAACTGCGCAAAACGTGTTCGATGAGGACGCCTCCATTTTGATTCTCCACAAATATGTGTTACTATATTAAGGCCAAAATACAAGCAGTATAGCCCAAAAGATGCCTCAGAATAAAGGTATATGCACCACAAGGTATATGCACCACACTGACAAATGGGTAACTCAGGAATTGAGCTGTTTACACACTAATATATTGGTAGGTGGCAATTGGGTTCAAAAGTTAAATGTATTTTTCCATAGGCAGGAATTTAACAACATATTAATCTTTCAAAAAGGGAAACAAATTGCACATATAATGATCTTAAATGAATTAATATTCTGGGTATTGCAGATACCTCATGTTATATATATAATTTTAACCCATTGAATGCAGAATTCAAATTTGGCCACCATATGCTAGTGGTCTGCCAGGGTCTTTTTGTATGATAAGGACAATAATAGCACCACTGCCTCACAGAGAGCATGTCGTAAGAGGCGACTTACTGCGTGACATGGCATAATACCGGCCATGTATAGGTGGTTTATTTAGAGCAGTAAAGATGGCGCCTAACAGGCTGTGGGTCTACTTTGCTCTAGTGTTCGAGTCTATTGAGATGAACTCGCACATCGGTTAACCACTCTCCGTAAGTGAGTGCCCCAACGCAGCGAAGTATTAAGCTGCTCGAGCCTAGCCCGCTAAGCAGAAAATCTTTCACCCGGCTACATCCAGCTCATGCCAGAGCTGGGACCTGCACAGGGGCATCTGCCTTTGTAGAAGTACAGGTCGACTAATAACTAATATACAGATCACTTTCAACTTCGTTACTATCGCTGATGGAACTGCTATGTTCTCTATTATCCCATATGATTTCACCATACTTCCATGATGTTACTAAAGCTCATGTCTCGTCGGTTATTAATAAGTCTTAACACTGCTATCAGATGGTTGAGAATTTATGTTGCCTTTGTTTACAATGCAAACATTAAATTTTAAAAAATGGATCAAAATTAACTAAAATTTTCTTTAGCACAAGAAACGGAATAAGAATTCTCGATTGAAACCAGAATTCGTTTTTATATGACTTTAATTTCACAAATCAAGGATGTTCAACAGTATGTCAATCATTCAAAACACTGCTGGGCAGGTCATATACCTTGACAACAAGATGAAAGATGGAGTACCATAACCGCCATGTGGTACCCGCGCGACAAATAGAGACCTCAGGGACGGCCCTCAACTTGCTGGCGAGATTCACTAGACAAGCACAATATACATGACCCCACAACAAACAGACGACTATCCCACTAGACGACACGCGCCAGAAATGACTGGAACCTGAGTTGGGACCCGCTCAAGGGCGACTACCCCTTTGATGAAAAATGGGTCGAACTAAGAACTTTAAAACTTTTAAGTTTAGCAAAGAAACAAAAAATGACATTAAAGTGGCTAGATGTGCTAAACTGAAAATTATGTGACGAGACATATTCTTCTTCTTCTTCGTACGCTGTCAAATGTCAACCTGCGAGACATATTCAAAGAGTTAATGTCTGGCTGTTGGAGCCTTCTAAAGTTGACAATGTGGCCTGTAACTTTAAATGGTTGGACACTTCGTGGTCTTCAGACTCTGCACAGGCCCCAACAGACTGAGGTACCATCTATTTAATAAACTGAATTTAGGTGGCCCTGACGTATGCACATGTGGTACAGGGAAAATGACCGCTGAACATCTGCTGCAAAATTGCCCAACATACGAGGACCAGAGAAAGCACATGTAGCCATCACCAGTGCCAACACTAGATAAGCTCTATCGCAGTGTCGACAGCCTCAGGATGACAGCTGCTTTCTTCTAACAAATTCAAGTTGACGTCTGACAGCGTACGAAGAGGAAGAAGAAATGGTTGGACACTTGATCTACAGAGGAACAAAAACACGTATATCCTCACCTCTTTAAATAATGCACCATAAAACTGTACAATATATGGACAGGCGTTGCTTCTCATGACAACATCTAAATCCATCAACAACTGTTTCTGATCTCTTTCTTCTACGGTTGACCTGATTCTCTGAAAATATAAATAAGATAAGTCTGGTATTTATTTAGAACTAGTGTTATTTATTTTGGAGGTTCCAGAACCTGGACAGAGTAGATGTCATCCTTCAATCAATTGATCGGGATGGCGTGAGCTAGTGGTTAAGTGACACGGCTCACAACCGAAGGTGCTGAGTTCGATCCCCACCACAGCCCCTGCCGTTACCCCAGGGAAGCAAACCCTTAGAAAATGCAGGAGGAAGTAGACCCTTACATAAAATGCATGCTAAAGTCGGATTCACTGGGCTGACAGGCACAAAATAAAAACCACAGTGCAACGCACACCGCCTTGGGGATAAGATAAATAAGGTGAACGCAAAAATAAAAAAAAAATCAATTGATCAATCAATCAATCAATCAAAACCCATCGCTCCTCTAGGAGCTTAGGCTGTTGACCACATTTTGCCAGCATTCACGGTCCTGGACTACTCTTTCAGCCTCTCTTCAGGTGTAACCATTTAATTATTATTTTCTCTCACATTCTCTTCTCTATGTATTTTTAGGTCTCTCTCTTCCCGCGTGGATTCAATGCAAGAGCCTGCCCCACTATACTGGACAGTGCCTAAGTCAGCAGCTTATGTCCTAGCCAGTCCCAATTTCTTCACTTAATTTGTTGTACTAGTGGCTGTTTGGCTCCTTTTCCCCAGGTCTTCATTCCTCACCATATCCTGTCCTATTATGCCTATTATCCTTCGTAGGCATCTATTACAGGAAAACAAAGATGGATGTATACTGCTCGACCTATGTGCCTATCCTGACATATGGATGTGAGTCATGGGCAATGACTACATCCCAAGAAAGGCAATTACAAACTTCAGAAATGAGGTACCTAAGAAAGACGGTTCAGGTGACGAAAAGGGACAAGATCCGTAACCAGACAATACGTAGCAATCTTGAAGTTCAACCCCTACAGACACGTGTGGAGCAGTCCCAACTACAGTGGTTTGGCCATGTCTGTAGAATGGAAGAAGATCGTATACCAAAGCGGTCATGGGAGATCAAAAGTCAAGGACGCAGACCCCGAGGACGTCCCAAAGTACGTTGGGAAGACAACATACGACAGTCCCTAAGTGATAGAGGGCTGGATTGGAAAGAGGCCAGGAAAAAGACGGCGGATAGAGCAGTGTGGCGTTCTCTTTGGCAAACCTCTACACCTCACGGTAGAAGAGGAGCGACTAAGTAAGTAAGTAAGTAAGGCATCTATTAACCAAGGACTGGAGTATTTTTTAATCGCCTTGGTAATTCTCCATGTTTCGGCTCCATACAACAGCACAGATGACATCTTTCACATTTTGCTAAAAACAAAGACAAATAAAGAGGCTATGACATCAGATAGCAGGAAACTGTACCAGACAAGTGGTAAAAAAGCCAAGAGAAGAATCATGGTTGTTTTATGATGAAAACCTAACAAATCTTTACATAGGGTTTCTAAAAGAATTTGATAACATGCAGATGTTTCATCAATGACAGGAATAGCACCACATCAACTATCACCATTACTAAGGAATCCAGAAATTCAGATGGAGATAAATGATTAACAGTATATTCATACCAACACTTTGTTATCAGTTCTTTGAGCACCTAACATGACACAGAAACAGGAGCTCTCTAGTTTCAGCGGTGTGATGCTACTTTTTTAAGTTCTTGTATGTTGTTTAGACACATAGTTGAGCGCTCTGATGATCGTTCTGTGAAGAGTCTATTTTGGCCATCCTCTCTTTCTTCTGCCATGCAGCCCCAATAACTGTCTGTAATGGGAGTCTGTTGTTATTTATTTGGAGAGGGGATGGCATGGGCTAGTGACATGGCTCACAAGTTGAAGGTGTTGGGTTTGCTCCTCATCGCAGTACCGGCCGTTACCCCGGAGAAGCAAACCCTTAGAAAATGCAGGAAGAAGAAGACCCTTACATAAAATGTATGCTTAAGTCGGATACACTGGGCCGATAAGTGCAAAATAAAAACATAGTGCAAAACACACTGCCTTGGGGAATGGAGAAATAAGGCGAACTCGAAAAAATAAAATATTTTGAGCACATGCCTGATGTATGTGCATCGCTCTTTCCTTATGATGGTTTTTTTTCCATAGGTGTGGTACACGTGATGAAAAGAAATAGGGCCACTGTCACCTTCCAATCACGTTGTAAATGGCAACGAATGAGGCTTTGGGCAGGCAAACTCATCATGAAAAAGAACCTTACTATTATAATCAGCCTCTTCAATAGCTCAGATACAGGCTCCCTGTAAAGGGACCAGCTGTAGTTAAAACCTATGCTTGACCTTGGAGCAAATAAGGTGAATGATTGCAAATTCATGGAAATAAGGATTCCTCTAAAATGGGCCAGCAGCAGTGGTTGCCTAAGCTTCACTTCATATTAGAGTGAATAAGTGAATGAAATTACGACTTTGTTCGTTATCCATGATGAAGAGATTTTTATAGCATGTAGCTTTTAATCACACTTGTGTTCTGGGGAGGAGGACTAACGTCAGGTCAGGCAAAATATACTGATCAGACATGTTAGTCAGGATCGGGTAAAACATACTGGCCAAGACCCTCACATCGGCTTCTTAGTATACCTCCATGGAAACGGGCTGTTTTCATGGCAGCCTGCCTAACGAGGTGACGGGTCGACGTGATCCCCGTGGTAGTGAGTGACACGCAGATGAAGACAATCATAGCACAACTGCCTGGAGGACCACGACCCACCTTCATCAGCACGCTCAGTATGTGAGGAAAGCTACTGCAACCCACCACTTAACGTCCTTTTCAGACAAAAGAGTAACCTACACATTGTGGGCATTCACAAACAACAACACTTGTGTTGTAACTGTATCCGATCCATACTGGTCCAAATTATTCTAATTTGATTCATCACAGCCCAAATGCAATTCAACTGTCCTTCTCTACCTCCCTTACACACAATATATTTGTTATGCATACATGAGACATATAAATAATAAAATATGAATCTGCCAACAAATCATATCTCTCTGCCAACAAATCATATCTCAATAAAGACACAAACCTTAACAGCCATAACTGTGCCACTTTTTTCATGGATCATCTTGTTGACAAAGCCATAATTTCCTCTACCCATTTCTCCCAAGTCTCGGAGGTCTTCTGATATGAACTCAAATGACTGTAAAACAAAACAATGTGTTATTTCTTTGTGTACATCTTAGGGAGCATAGGACTACTACAACAGTAGGCCTCCTGAAGGAAGCCGGGATCAAAAGCACTTCAGAGAACAGCGTGGCCTAGTAGTTAAGTGGCACGGCTCACAAGCCGAAGGTGTTGGGGTCGATCTCTATCACAGCACCGGCCGTTATCCCGGGGAAGCAAACCCTTAGAAAATGCAGGAGGAAGCAGACTCTTACATAAAATGAATGCCGAAGTCAGATGCACTGGGCCAACAGGCGCAAAATAAAAACCATAGTGCAACGCACACCGCCTTGGGGATTAGAGAAATAAGGCGAACGCAAAATAAAAAAAATAAAAAAAAAAACAACTTCATCAGCTCTTGCAGGCTGTATTTTCTGTAGTAAATTGATTTTATGAGGGTCGCTCAGAAAGTAATGTTCTGTAATTTTATTGTCATCCCAGAAAAAAGATAGCAAAGTGAAAATGTACAGGTTACACTACTGATGTTTCACGTGCACAAGTATGTAATTGCATGGTCTTCGGACAGATAGCACTGTGTATAACATGCGTTTACGAACAACGAGCTGTAATTTAATTCTTGGTGGTGGAGAAAGAGAATGTAGGGAACATTCACAAACATTTGTGTGCTGCGTATAGAAGTTGTGTAGTCAATAGAAGTACTGTTGAATGCTGAGTTAAAAAAGAGTTAAAGCTTCAGGAATTGGAGAGCAGCATGATCGGCCTCGGTCTGGGTGTCCTTCCACAACCACCAACCAAGCCGATGCAATCGTTCATGAGGATCATTGCATCTCAACAAGACTATTGGCCTTACAAATTTCAGTCAACAATGTAATTGCGATGACAATTTTCCAAAATTTTGGATATTAAAAAGCACGTGCAAGGTGGAATCCTCAAAGTCTCCCAAACCAACCACAGGCGCCGAAAGAACATGGCTTTGTGAACACAAAACAAGCTGATACAGGAAAGGCATGCATGCCTTTTTTTCATGCTGGTGTAAGGCCATAAAAGATTATGTGGTAAAACATCATGTGTAAAGGAAACGTTCTATTATTATGTGCATGAATTTCATATACTGCGAATAAATACATACAGTTACTAATTCTATCTTTTCTTATTTTGTTCACTCATTGATGTTCCTATATCACGATAGCCAGAGTGCAGTGAGAACAGAAAGTATGTCAGAGTGGTTCCCTATTTTATTATATGAAAATATAACTTATATGAATATAATCTCCCTGGAAGCAAATACTGAACTGGAAAGTACCAACGAATTGCGATGAGCATATTGACTCACTATACTTAAACTGTAAAAATCACGACATGAATATCAACACATCAAAAACAGAGACAATGAATATAGGTAGAAAGCACACAACACTTGATATTCATGTAAATGAGGACAAAATAAAGCAGGTACAAGAATGTAGGTATTTTGGAACTGTTTTTGCTGAAGATGGCAAACTTGACAGTGAGGTAGACATGAGAGTGCAGAGGGCAAACGCTACCACTTACCAGCTGTTTCCACTACTAAGACACCCCACAATTTTTGTCCAAGCAAAAAAGATGATAAATAGTGTCTTCATCCCAATTCTGTGCTACCAATGCCAGACATGGATATTGAATAGGGCTCAGGCATGAAAGTTGGCCACCTTGCGAAATGTTACTTACAATACTGAAATACACAGAATCACAAATATGAGTATTCGGGAGAAGGTTGGAGCAATTCCCTGCCTACAGTACATCGAGCAACAGAGAATGAAATGGTTTAACCACATTGTGAGAATACAACCAGACCACATTGTTCAAGCAAACTTCTACAGGAGAACATCAGGAAGAAGGGCGAGAGGTAGACTGAGAAAAAGGTGGATAGACAGCGAAAACGAGACCTGCCGTAAAGTGGGGGATAAGTGTCACGTAGGCCATGAGAGAGGCGAAAGACAAATACAATCCATGAAACTGAGCTACAACCCGGTAGAAAGTGAGATGACAAAAGAAGAAGATTGATGTTCCACTAATAAACTTGAGCGTTGCCTGGAGCTTCTATTTAGCTCTGTGCAGTTTTACATCTTTAGGGTCCAGTTATTTGGCTAGTGAGTCTTCCTCAACTTGCTATAAAGAGGACAAAGAAGTAGTAAAGACTGAGCCATACTGGCTGTAGATATATATTGCTATGGTGTTCTAGTTCATTATGAATGCTGCCAGGTCATGGATTTGCCTGGAATTCACACTAGTCGACGACTTACACTTGTGTTCACGGAAACATGTTGTTTTCCATCCAGACTGGTTAATTTTTTTTATTTTCTTCCCACTGATTATCCTGGAATGGACCTCGGCTATATAAATTAGCATTATGCTTTTCATGGTCTAGTGCACATGGCTGAACTTCATGAGTTGGTGCCCTCGCCCTAGCTGCAGACAGTGTCATTTTTTTATGTGACTGTGAAATTTAGACACTACTTTAATGGACTAGAACACGGTCCAGGAAAGATGCCCAACACATCACTCACATGCTCAGTGGTGTCCGTGACCTCTTGTGGTTATGAGAAAGGCACGACACACAAAGATAAATGTCATCCCCCTCCGCTGCCTTGTGGGATACCTGTTTACGGGAAAGGCTTCCGGAGTAAACACTGAGGAAAAATCTGCATACTATGTCATCTTGATGAAATCTTACCACTGGCTAAAGGTAGCTCAGGACCAGAGAGTAAGGTTAACAAAAGGTTAGTTTCTTCCTCACTTTAATCCAAATCACAGAGCAAGTCATCCATTTCAGCGGACACAGCAAGAGAAAACTGTCCACACGGCTGAACAAAAAGAGTGGTTTTCATCACGTTATGGATGAACATCATACAAAGGACAACACGCTCTGCAGTTTGTTCACTCAGTCCACAGTAGTGAAACAGACAGACGAAGCCTGTAGATGTGTTTATTTTGTCTGCTATGCCCTGTCTTAAAGTGAAGAATAGTAATCTGCCCCTGTCGGTCAAGAGTATGGTAGTCTTCATGGGCTTGGTTCTGATCTCATCTAACAGCTTGGATAGCTCTTGTTATCAAAGTATGATATTACTGTCTTTCTGGATAGCTTTATAAGTTGAATACTTGGTTACACAAAAAAATTATGCCTATTACCAATTGAATAGAAGAGAGCAGGTCGTGGTCTTCAGACTCCGCACAGGCCACAACAGACTGAGGTACCACCTATTCAATAAACCGAAGATAGGTGGCACTGACGAATGCAGTTGTGTTACCGGAAAAATGACTGCTGAACATCTGCCCGAAATACGAGGACCAGAGAAAACACATGTGGCCATCACCAGTGGCAACACTAGACAAGCTCTATGGCAGTGTCGACAGCCTCAGGATGACCGCTGCTTTTTAAAAAAAAATACAGGTTGACGTCTGACAGCGTACGAAGAAGAAGAATACTTGGTTACGGGAAATTAAAACAAATATATGAGTAAGTGGATTTTAGTGGCATGTTTCTGCCAACAAAAGGCACTACAAAAAAAAGGTTAAATGTTTTTAAAAAATTGTGAATTTATTTCTGCTGTTACCATGTTTTTTTTTGTTTGGCTTATAAGGAAGCAGTCGTATCTAAACACACAAGGTGACCAAATATTTCAACTTTGATTCAACTGAAATATCTTACTTCTTCTGGAGAAATCTGTAGCTTGCCTGTAGTACGATGAATGCCACGAGATCTCAATCTTTCTCTAAAGGAAGAGAAAATCTTTTATTAGTATCGCAAAGATAGAAATAAACAAATATATATATATTTACTACTTCACTTAATACTTTTGAGCTGTAACAGCGCTTCTACCTGGCAGTAAAAGAGCTGGTTCAATTCCTGGTCTCAACGCGTTTCAAAGAACTGGCTACCCAACCTCCAAAAAAGTGGAGACAGTACAATAAAGTTTCTAACACTTTATCCCAGATGACTGCATCTGCTAACTATAAGACACTCTGCCCTTAAAAATAAGACACTCTGCCCTTAAAATAAACAACTTTTCCCTTGTCATTCTGTAGGAACATATGGCCGCAATGATTGGTTACACTTCAAAGACTCCTATCTTGGACCATTTGATATCTAATGTGACTACAGTTGCTCCTTATGAAGCATAGTGCACCACTTGTAAATAATCAATATAAGCAAACAGATAAAATCTGCTGTACCTTGACTATTACAGCAGCGATACATCATTCATGCAACCTTATACTGAAGAACATCAGGAAGAAGGGCGAGAGGTAGACCAATGAAAAGGTAGATAGACAGGGTAAATAAACCCTGCCATAAAATGGGGACAAATGTTACTCACAAGAGAGGCGAAAGACATAGGCACTGCGACACTAGGCTAAAACCCAATAGAAAGTGAGATGACAAAATTAGAAGAGAAGATCGCAACAGCTTCGATCAAAATATTTTGGACACCTTACAGATGCACAAAAAGTCTTCCAAATGTTATTTAAGCTGAGAAAAGGCTATACAGAAATGTACTAAGCTCCTATTAGATATTCTAGAACATGTTTTTCAACCAAGAAAGTAAGAGTACACTTATAGCAGGTTCTACTATCAGAGATTTAAGGTGATGTTTCCTTCCTCATTGCCTTGTCTTTATTAATAATCAGGGGGTGGAGTGGGTTAATGACACGGCTCACAACCAGAAGGTGCTAGGTTCGCTCCCCAATCACAACACCGGCTGTTACCCGAGGGAAACAGACCCTTGCATAAAATGCATGCCGTAAGTCGGATGCACTGGGCCGACAGTCGCAATATATAAACATAGTGCAATACACATCCGCCTTGGGGAATAAAAATAAGGCGACCACCAAAACAAAAGAAACAACTAATAATCAGGTCTCCATTTATAGCAGGGTGGACTGGAGCTTGAGATGACTGGGTTGTACTTTCAGCAGTCAGACTGATACTAGTTATTAGGGCTACCAAGAACATTTAAAATCTTCCCAATTTGTAAAAATTTTTATTTCAAAATATGAAAATGAAACTCTTTTAATAATTCATTTACAATTTAAAATTGTTATTTAAATTTACAAAATTAATTATTTTGTAACCATGTAGACGTGCATAAACATTTGGTTAAAAATGTTATTGTAGTGTGTAGTTTATCACAGGACAATCTTACATCTGAGTGGTACGGCCACGATCTGCCAGGATGGAGTTGGATGGCGAATGCTGCTTTATGCTATTCAGGGATGGACTGGGGCTGAGAGACTCAAAGTCCAAGCAAAGGGTCTGTCGGATCTCAACTAACAAAAAAAGAGACATTACAGTTTGAATATTAAATGTCACTAACAAAAAATATATCAACATACATATAATAACCACTGTCAAAGAAAAACAAACAAAAACAAAGAAGAATTAATCAGAACAAAAATGTATTAATCCTTATTTATTTTTGATATCAATTCCTGCAATTATTATATTTGTTTAGCCCCAAGGAAATTTTATCAGCAGATATAGTACATATTGCTATTATTCATAAAACTTAAAAACCTTCATGTTCAGGTAGCCCAGGACAGATGTACAATTAGGATATCTAGAGCAGAGGGAATACCAGAGATAGCTTCGGACTATGTTTGCTAGTCGTGTCCTAGAACTTTCCGCGCTCACATTGATCGGTCACAAGCGCACCCACATATTCGAGGATGCAGTATGACATGGGATGATGTTGGTGGTCCTCATCCAGGACGATGGACAAATTATTATTAATATATTAACTTTGTTGTTGAATTTGAGTGCAGATTCTATCAAAGTCAAGCAGTCACCACAAAAAGAAATACACCTCTACACCCCATGGTAGAAGTATAGCAACTAAGTCAAGTCAGTTCAAACAATGGGCATTGTTGCTAGAGAATGTTTACAATTCTGGGGTTTGTCAAGTTATTTAATTATTTATTCTTCTTCATTGTTTACTTACTGTTGTTGAATTCATTGGGCTGAAGATGCAGCACAATGAATGAGCTGACAGCAGCCAGGGATGCAATAGCTGACCAAGACCATATTCCACCTCCAAGTGACAGCCCTGAATACAGGCTGTATTAGTGTGGTCCGACTAAGAGAATATGGATTGCAGCGGGGATGCAAACCCGATACTCAAAAACAGCCGCTGAAGTTGCATGTGTCGGACTGTAACCTATGACATAACATCCTTTTGAGGACGAATGCCTAAGAAGAATTCGGCATTGTCATTCAATTTTTCTATCTTTAGCTTATGACTCAAGAGCTTCTTCTTGTGCTCGTTCACTGATTGTTACTCCTGCTGACTTGCAGGTTTGTCCACCATGCTGGTTGGGGACAACCAGAGGCTAGTGATCCAGACTCAATAAAAGGCTTGCTGAAAACAAGTTTTGAACCGAAAGGTACACATAAGACAGCTCACTGCTGCAAACCATGACACCACGAATCTCACCCAAGGATAAACAAGCACCATACCTATACATTGAGACACTATATGGTACCCGCACACACAAAGACATGTCTCTTCCACCATGGAGACATGTTATCCAAACCTTGCAGGTTTTACAACAAAATGAGGATTGGGCAGATGATAGATGTCCATGTGGGGAGTAATCATGAAAACAGTATCAAAATAAACAGCCTTCCAAACAGCAATGAGAGAAACCAGGACCTTGATCTGAGGATGTAAGCAAGTAAGTAGCCACTTTTCAGTCATATCTGACTATAGGTTGCGACATTGAAGCAGCAACTCTCCGAGTTTTTGGTTCTCTTTATCCCTGTAGCATTGTATTTTCACTTCTCTTTGTTGCATGAGCTTATTATTGCCCATCCTGAGGTGGGTCTTCCGATTGCATCTCCATTTAGATCGATCTGCAGCTATATCTTACCAAGATGTTAGATCCATATCCAGTGCCTTCATATCACGCTTTACATGCGTCTTTGAGCCTCAGTTGTGGTCGGCCAGCTGTTCTTTTACTGCACCGCCAGATGCCCATAGAGAATATCTTTGGGGATGTGTGTATCTTCCATGCGACAAACATGACCTAGCCATCACAGTCTTCATTGGTGAAAGAAGGTGTACATACTTGGAAGACCAGTGCAAGAATGCACCTCCACATTTGTTGCCCTTTCTCTCTGTGAGACGCCATGGATGAATCTCAGACGCTGTAGGTGAAAGGTGTTGAGCCTATGCTCTTGTTTGGCATAGGTTGTCCACATTTTGCTGCCATATAGAAGCGTACAGACGACAGAGGCATTGTAGGTCTGAGAATGAAGAAAATGATTTTTACACCATCAGAAGAGTCCCAATGATGAACGTGACCATTGTCTGGAGCTACTCTTTAGCTCTGTACAACCGAGTTTAGCGTTGAGTCATTTGACCAGTGAGTTTTCATCAACTGGCTATATAGAGCATATTTCTGCAAAACATACGGTACAGTTTATTCATTTTGTCCACATGTACATATTAGTGAAGCAGATTACTCTGCGAAGACGGATGTGTCAGACCGAAAGGTGCAAATATCGCAGTCAAACTCGAAACTAGTGACACAACGCATTCCACTCTCCGGACTACATCCTGCTACTTGCAAAGCCCTGTTCAGGACTTGGTAGCGGGAGATTGAGAACGAACGCAGAAGAAGTGAAGCAGATAGACAAAGCATGTACATCTGTTTAGATTTTAAAAAGGGAGCAAAATACGGGAGGATTATTAGATAGGCCCCATACACTGTCATAACCAGAAGTGAGTAAACTAAATGCTTCCTAGGCATGTGAAATAACTAGTTCCTGCCAACAAAAACCTAGCTCCTGGACTTCTCATAGTAGGACTGTTACTACTAATTGTAGAAGGCATCAGGAACAAGTGTTTAGCTACTAAACCAGAATGTTCTGGGTACAATAAGATATAAGCCAAAGGCAGTCATTCATTTAGAAGGACAACTCTGATTTGACTACAAACTACATGCTTATATTTCAGGTTGTACTACTAAGGAGAATACTGAAATTCTAGCATTTAATCAGGAAGATCACCACTTGATGCCAAAATATGTCAGTCATTTTGTTCTGCAAATCCATCTGGTTGGCCATTAGAAGGTGCTGTCCTGTATCTTCCATGGTTTGCCTTGTAACTTTCATTTGGCTATTAGCAATAAGTTTGTTGCTGGTATCCTTCCTAGGCCTGGGGAGTTATCTCAAATATGAAGACGATATCTAAGTAGATATTGCCTCCACTTTTGTGAGGTGTGGTGACAAGTTACCTTCCTCAATCCTTTAACTGAGTAGCTCCTTGTCTACCATAGAGTGTAGATGTCTTCTTTTCGCTTCTTGTGACATGGTTTCTACATACCCAACTCTTTGTAGCCTTCTTGTCAAATTTGTCTTGTGACATAAATTATGACTATTCTTTGCTCCTCTTTCAGGCCCCAGATGATAACACAAGTGATTCTGTTACCTGGCCCTCCTTATTAGTGAGTCAGGTACCCATATATACCATGTTAGACTGAAGAATGTTGAGACCATTACCATGAGAAGCAAGTGCCCTAAAACAATAAGTAAATATAAAAGTTGCAACTTTTACCTGGAATGTTTTTTCTTTTCTGAAACCAAGCCATCTTGGCAGAAAAGTTTCTATAACACCACAATTAAAAATGTATCATCTATCAATGAATATAAAATATATATCAACTGCTTCAAATGTAGTTTGATATAAATGATATAAAATTGCTCAACTGTTTAAACAAAAATAAATTTAAAGATGAGCAGGAACAAATATTGCCATATCTTCACACATTTCGGTGTCCCCAATCAGTACAAAGAAATCTTCTACCTGGTTTGAGCCTGTATCACTAAACACAGTGTTTCTCAAACATGCTGTGATCTTGGCACACTTGGACATTTTTGTTACAACTTTGCAGCACATTTATTTCACTACATATCCAGTTAGAAAGTACACAATATATCAGCGTTTCTTAAAATTCCATCAATAGTCTCTAAGGATTCTTCTTCTGGGGCGTTCATCCTGAAATGGATGTACCGTAGATTAAAGCGAGGCTGCGATATCTGCGTCTTTCGGCCCGACACACCCGATTTCAACTGGCTTTTTTGGGTACCAGGTTTGCTTTTCTACTGCAATCCCTATTTTCTTAGCCAGCCTACACTAGTGCAGCCTGTTACAAGGACTGCTGTTTGAAGGCGGGTTATGGTCTCGGTCAGCTCAGATTCAATGACCCTGATACAAGCGGCCAGCTGAGTCGCTAGCTGGTGTCAGCTCATTCACTATGCTGCATCTTCGGCAACCTTTAATGGTTTAACAAGATATCGCATTTAAATTAAATAAAAGCCATTTTTAAAACGTCATTCATTGTTGTTGGCACAGGTCTTTTAGCCCAGTATCTCAGTATACAATAGTATTTATTTTTTATCGAAACTGTTTTATTCTATAATTTGTAGTAGCTTCACTATTCGAAATTGGAAATACATTTTTATAAAATATTATCAAAAGAGCATTACCGATTTTTATTCATTATAAAATCTACTAACCACAGAAACATACCATGATCTCTAGATACTATAACTTGTTTGCAGGGATTTCTCAAGAGCTAACAATTATTTCTAGGGGTCCTTCATGATGAACATGTTAAGAAAGGCTCGTAAATTTCTCTTCCAGTTAAAAAAACAAACTTGAATTGACTAATTTGTGGACACTTTGGGTGCTTCTTAATTCAATTTTCAAGCTGTGAGATCTGTTTTTCTGGCCAAATACCATTTCCAACCAAGAACTACTTACCCAGAGCAACCAAGAAGATACACTGAAATTGGATTAACCAACCCTGGGGCACCTGATTCCATCACCAGAACCGTATACTATGAACCCCACGGGAAAATTAAAGAGAGGCAGACCTAAAACAACTTGGCAAAGAACCATAAACCCTAAAAATAAAGATCATGAACCACAGATGGAGCATCACCAAATAAATAGTTAAGATGGGTGTAAAGTTGCTGCCCTAAACATGCCCCCATGCATGATGGTCACTGATTTCTTTATAAATCATTGAGCAAGGAATTAAGAACATGAAGCATAAGACTTTATTTCACTTGATCATGAAAAGCATACTTTGAATAATATATTTACAAACATTTAGCTAAACATTTAAATGGACATACAACATACAGTTTGAGAAACACTGCACTAACCCTCATAAATCAGGTGCAATTCCTGTACTTCACTTTTCAATCTAAGATAACCTCTGTAATCTAGGACACAAACATCGCAGGTTCAGGTTACGCAATGCCTTATTTTAAAACATCAGTGCTACCTTAAAGGGTGCTAACACTAGTAGACACAGAATTAGGTCAATGCTTCTTGACATTTGGACAAAGTATCTGTGAGGAATGGATGCAATAGTGGCAGAGGGATACATAAATAAAAATAGTGACAGGCCCTTACTGTGAATGTAATCACCGGAGGGCAGAGATGAACGCAGGTTTCTGAAAGGTGTAATCAAATGTGTCAGCACAATAAACTGTGTTCCAACCATTTATATTGCTTCTTTGTGTTATTTCTGGGACCTTCCTTGTTTGCATGTCTATATGTGTATGTTTAACATAAATGTGATAAGCCAAGCAAAGAAGAGATGAAGGAAGCAATTAGCCTTTTAAAGAAGGGAAAAATTACAGGGCCTGATGGAATACAGCTGAATCTATTAAAGCAGATATTGAAGCATCTACCAATATGTTTTAGTTTTACTGTAAATATATGGGATTCAGAAAATATTCCAAAAACGTAGAGAGAAGGTTATTTGATTAAGCTAGCAAAGAATGACGATCTACAAGAATGTAAAATATACAGATGAATAATGGGCTTATCAGTAACTTAATAATCTTATCAGTACTTTGTAAAAAACAGTTATACTTGAAATTTAAAACAATGCTGTAGATACTAAGTTAAGAGACAAACAGGAAGGTTTCCAACAGAACAGATCAAGTGCAGACCAGATAGCTACATTGCACATAAATTTGAGTTCACCAGCATAATGAAGCAGATGTATGGGAATATGGAATGTAGTATTTTGCGTGAGTGGTAACTCACAGGATGAGGGGGACTCAGTGATCTCGAGGTAATGTGTCTGCCTCGGGTGCTGAAGAGGTCGCGGGTTCGAACCATGGTGAAGACCTTTTTTTTTTTCCACGTGGACCTTCGGGGAAAAATCCCCCTGATTTCTGGGTAGTGAGATCGGACTCCCATGTTTAGTGTTGAGCACGTTAAAAATTCCTTGACAGTTAGAAATCGAAAAGAGTTGGTTTAACGGCCGCTGCCCGGACAAAATTTAAGTTAAAGATCTACCTTTCCCCAGGTGGTTTGTCAAAAGTAGCTTTAGATGGCGCCTAACTGGCTGTGGGTCTACTTAGCTCTAGTGTTTGAGTCTATTAAAATGGACTTGCACATAGGTTAAACCACCCTCCAAAAAAACTGGTTGTATTCAGTCTCTGTAGAGTCTTCTGAACCAGTATAAATACGTTAAGTTAAGGATCATTTAACATTAAATCCGTGGTTCGTCAGCAATGTCATCTATCACTTTTTCTGTTCCTACTGGCAGCTGATTGGATTATGAAATAAACAGAATCCAGTGGATCTTATCTAAAGAGCTAGAAGACCTGCAGTTTGCCGATGACTTGACCTTTCTGTCTAACAGCCAACCTCACATTCAGATAACAAGACGCACTCAGCAGAATCTCCCAGCAAGTAGGTATAAAGATCCACACACAGAGGACACAAATTGTATTATTAAGTCTGGTCAACAACACAGCTCCTATCAAAATGAGAAGTACGCAATTGGATGAGGTAGAGAGCATCATAAACATGGCAGGTTGTGCGGATGATGATGTTAAAGCCAGGATACAAAATGCAAGAGTGGCTTTTATCATGTTGAAAATAATATGGATCTGTAGATTGATTAGAAAACACACCAAGGTAAGGATTTTCAATTCCGATGTGATCTTTTTTATATGGAACAAAGTGGCGACAGCGTGGGCTAGTGGTTAAGTGGCACAACCCGAAGATGCCGGGTTTGATCTCCATCCCAGCACCAACGTTACCCCGGGGAAGCAACCCCTTAGAAAATGCAGGAGGAAGCAGACCCTTACATAAAATGCATGCTGAAATCGGATGCACTGGGATGACAGGCACAAAATAAAAATCACAGTGCAACGCACACCGCCTTGGGGATTAGAGAAATAATGAGAACGCAAAAAAAACCCAAAAAACCGGGACTGAATATCAACATGAAGAAAACCAAGCTCCATAAGCTCAACACTAACAGCAAATAACCAATCATGTTGGAGGGAGAGCAGTTGGAGGAAGTGGATATCTTTTACCTATTTGGGCAGTTCGATTGACACATCAGGAGGTACAGATGTAAGGATCAGAATTGGAAAGACAAGAGGGGCATTCCTGACACTAAACAACATATTGAGATCAAGAGAAATCAAGAAAGGTTAGACCCAAAAATACGCGGAGAAGAGAATGTGAGAAGGAACTAAAATTAAATAATTACACCTGGGGAGAGACAGAAGGGTCACGCAGGCGGAATGTTGTTGATGGCTTATGCACCAAGGAGCGACAGGCTATGAATTGAGTTGAGTTGAAAAACATGGTGAATGACCAAACTCAATTTTGAGAGATATAGAGCTTTATAAACAAGTCCCTGAGAAAGATTCTGGGTCACAGTGATTTGACAAGGTTACAGCTGAATAGTGGTCTTGGACTGGCTACACAGTGCGAGAGCCCTAAGCTGGTATCATCAAGCAATCTGTCATGTAACCTGGAGGGAAAAAAGAGACAAACGAAGGCCAAAGAACACATAGAGATGAGACCCAGAGGTCACTACAAGGAAAACAAAGGCAGATACAAGGGAAACAGGAAGAAGCTGGAGAGAACTGGAGAAAATAGCACAGGACCAGTCTGATTGGAGGGTTGGTTGATGCACCTATGCACCCTAATGAGATAAGGACTAAGAAGAATAAAATGATGGGTAAACCTCTCTCTGTCATGTTACAGAGCAGTGAATACAAGTCTTCTAACCAAGGAATGTGTGTACAAAACCTCTTTTTTGCTCTATTGGGGGTAAACAGTAACAGCTAGCGTGTACACTGACCGCATAGTGATAGTACTGACAAACCTCAGTTCTATAAATCTCCCGTGGATTCCAGAAATGGGAATAAATGCAGTTACGATAGTTTACTTTTCTTCCTGCCTATGTATTTGAGTATGAGTGGAAAAACGCCGATAGAATCATATTCATTTTCCATTTTCACTCCAACAGGAGCATGGGACAATTATTGCAACTGAAGGCCCGCACTATGGAGCATTTATATTCTCTTGTTGTGCTGGTTTCGCATGAAGTGGTTAGCCCCATGCCCAAAACATTTAACTGCCTAATAGAACATAGTTTGTAGGGTGTAGCTGCCCCATTTTGGTCTCTTCCCAGTAAGGGGAGCTAATTCAAGTAGTACTAAGGTTGAAAAGAATAACCATCCACACATGTTGTAAAAGGTGGCTAAAGAGTGTTGAACATTGAGCTGGCGACCTTATCTTGTAGAACCATTACTATGAAATTGCAACTGCAAATGCTTGAATACAGGCTTCCTGTAAAGGATCATCTGTATTGGCAGCCATATGCTTCACTTGGAACAACAAATCAATCAATAAATCTACTCAATAGACTATGTCAAGAGAGTTGCGATACAGTGCATTCTATCTCATTGCAATATTTTTGGCAATGCAGAAACTGAAAGATTTTCAAGGAAAGGTAGAAAGTTACCTCAACCTGATATATATATATATTTCTTTTATATATATATATTTTACATATATATATATATATAAATAAATATATATATATATATAAAATATATATATATAAAAGAAATCAAAAGGTTTACCAGGTATAGGTACAGGAACAAATGGGAAATAGAGCACACAGGTCATCAACCAAAAGACGCATATTACCAGCTGAGCAGAAGTGAGCTGGATGTAATCTGTAGACCCTGCACAGGCAACAACAGACAGATACCATCTATTCAACAAACTGAGACTAGGACATACTGATGAATGTGTCTGCGGCACTGACAAAGTGACTGCTACAAAGGTTTCCAACAAACGAGAAACAGATAAAGCACATGTGGCCATCACCAATACACAAGCTCTATGGTGATACCATCAACCTCAGGCTAACCACTGCTTATTTAGATATATTCTGAAAGCGTACAGAGAATAAGACAAATTCATAAATAAATAAGGGGAAATTGAATCCACAGAAGGTATGTGTCAGCTTATCTACATTATGCGAATGAAAAAAAATAGCTTCAGTTGAAAGTGCTAATTTAGAGATTATAGAACTTAAACAAATGACAGCTTGTCTAGTCAAGTGTGTAAATTATCTTATAAAACATCGTCCCTTTTAGAGACACATTTGGGCAAGTTCTACGTGGGCACAAATACAAGATAAAGTATGCTGCAACCAAAATTTCTTTTCCAAGGACAGATGCAGCAATAGATATGATGTGAAACGAAAGATGAAGGATCATTATCAAAAGTTGGGTTACAGTGATAGAATTATTCAAATGGGTCAGGTATAATAGAAAACGCAGACAAAAAAAAAAAAATTATGGGAACTTCAGATAAAGGTATGAATAGTGTTTAGACGTGAGATTGACAGCATCATGCATAACTCTCCTTAGTCGTCTGTTACGGAATGTATAGTAGTGTGTATATTTTCTCCTTCTGAATTGTTAGTAACTGACAATAAAACTCAATGTACGAGTGGCGATCAATCTAACCAGGACTTTTTCTTCTAGTTCCATTTGAATGGGTTATAGAGTGATGGAACTTGTGTCCGATTACTGTTAGGTGGACCACTTGACATGGGCCAGCCACATGACTGATAAATAAAAATGGCGGACAAGGTTAGTGCTTGCACGGAGCAGCGTATTGTGATGAAGTTTCTTGAGAAAGAAGGTGTGAAACATGCGGAAATTTACAGAAGACTGCATTCACAATACGGTGATGAGACACTCAGACGCAATAAGACATTTGAATGGTGTAAACGTTTTAAAGAAGGCTGTACATCCGTGAGTGATGATCCTGGCCGTGGTGGCTCTCAATTCACCAGTCATTCCTGTGAATATCCAGATTTTGGATGTTGATTTTCTACCTCGTGGTGCCACTATCAACAGTACATACACATTTTGAGTGATGTGCATAACCACCTGCAGAAAACAATGACCTGATTTGATCACAAAGGGCATCCTGCTCCTGCAAGATAATGCTCGACCCGATACGGTTCACCACACTATGTGTCATCTGCAGTAACTCGACTGGGAGGTATTGCCACATCCACATTACAGCCCAGACCTCGCTTTAGCAATTTCCACCTGTTTGGACCCCTAAAAGAATTCCTTGGAGGTCTGCATTTCACCACTGATGACGAACTGAAACAGGCTGTCCTATATTGGTTCAGACATACTAACAAATCTTTCTATGCTGAAGCTTTTCAAGCATTACTTAAACGCTGGATAAGTGCATAAACGTTACAGGAGATTGTATACAAAAAATAAATGACACTATAAGTACTTAAATTTTTTTTTTTTAAATTACAAAAAAAAAGGTTGGTTTGACTTTAACGCTCATCATAGCAAATGTTCTTCTTGACCATAACGAACAGTAAAACTTAAGGCAGTCAATCTGGATCAATGAGTAACAACAACTGATCTGACAGGTCAAGATTATTAGCAATCTATAGACATTCCTAGCTTGACTACTCCAGAGCAGCCAAGAAAAAATGCACACCGTCATAGTGGGTTGACAGAGTTGGATCGACAATGTCAGCAGATGAGATCATGACACTATTACTAGAACCATTACGCTATGGGCTTAACATGCAGCTATTGAATATATTCTTTGTTTCTGTGCCTTTCGGATTGACACATAAGGTTTAATTCAAATTGGCATTTTTGGGACATGGTTTGCCTTCCCTCTTTGATTTTGATTCCCTTAGCCAGACTACACAATTGCAATCTGTTTCCAGGGAAACTACTAGGAGGTGGAATAGGGTCTTGGTCAGCTGTCCTTGATGGAAACAGCCAACTTTGAGTCAGTGTTTGCTCAGTCACTGCTGTATCTTTGGCCTCTAGACTTAGTTCTTCTTCATAAGCTGTCAGACATCGACTTGAATTTGTTCAAAGAAAGCAGCAGTCATCCTGAGGCTATCGACACTGCCATAAAGCGTGTCTAGTGTTGGCCACATTTGCTTTCATTGGTCCTCATATGTCAGACAATTTTGTAGATGTCCCTAGTAACACATGTGCATTCGTCAGTATCACCTATCTTCAGTTTATTGAATAGGTGATACCTGTCTGTTGTGGCCTGTGCGAAGTCTGAAGACCACCACCTGCTCTCTTCTGTTCAATTGGTAATAAGCATAATTTTTGTGTGTAAGACTTAGTTCAATCCATACATTTTGAATAGGTTATTCTTCCTAACTTTTTTAATTATTAAGTATACACCCTATCTTCCTTATGGAAAATAGACCTAGTCAAAATATAAAGGTAGTCTGATAGTAGACGTTGCTATTTGAATGAAGTGTTGGAGACTTCATTGTAATACGCCAGGTGGACAGTTCCCTTTCCTGTTGCCTTCCATACAGTAAGCCAGTTAGCCATTGGGGCAATGAGGATTGAACCTGGTACCTTTGCTGTGAGAAGTTAAGCTCTGCCACTCTACTGCTTTGGCATTAGTAAATCTAGTCCAACAAATATATATATTATTATATATATATATTTATATATATATATAAACATACATGTTAACTCATTATTTTCTAATCATTATCAAGCATGAACTGCAAACAATCCCAGAAATTTGCGTGGATCTTCTTCTTCTTCCTCGTTCGTTTTTAGACCTCAACTTCAATGACTCTAATGAAGGCAGCAGTCGACTCAAGGCTCTGTACATTTCTGCACAGCTTCCTGTGGAAGGACACTGGCTGTTGCCAAATGCTACTTCTTTTGTCGGTATACAGTGGACTGGACTGCAAAATATGTTCTGCCTTCGTGGGGGCTGTGCCGCAGGCAGAAATGCCTGCAGACGCTATTAAATTGTGCATAATGCAGCGTAATTATCATAAATATTTTTCTAAGCGCTCATAACATGATAAACACCAAACAACAGAAAAGAAAGAGATATGAACATAACCCTGATATTAATTTCTAAGAATTGAAGTTTCACAATGTATCCTTAAAGCCTGTTTTAATCTATTACTGAGTCGTCTATACACTGATAAATCGTATTCTTTACAAGATTAAAAGTAACAGAACTAGTAGTTGCAGTCATCTCATCAGTATCTGCTTAGTGATACCAACTGTGACTTAAGCTAGTCTTTGTTTAGTAGTTCTCAAAACACTAACTTGGTTTAGTTGTAAATATATCCCATAAAAATTTTATAAATAAGAAAAACATATTGAATATGTTTATATTGTTCTAATATGATATAATAAATAACTTAGTTTCCCCCATTCAAACACTTAAAGACACACAGACCGAGAGTAAATAATTTTTGAACCATGAAAGAAATGATAGTCTAACCGACAGAGACCCGATAATTTGGCAACAACACAATATCATTCAATATTCGTTTAAAATAAATAGACTCTATGACTATGCAACCATTTATGTTGATATTCGAATAGAGAACTCGTGCCACATTAAAGACTGTGCATTTGTGAATATATCCTTTACATAAGGCAATGACCAGGGCAAAGTGTGTACGCAAATGCTGGAAACAGCAAGACCAGGAACTATGCACTATCATACTATGTCTATGTGCATTATTATAATTATTTTAAATGACAACATTGTCATGTGATTTGTCATAATATGATTTTGTGATGATTGTTGTGGCCATTGCTATTTGTGGCAAAGAAATATTTCTTATATTAGTTCAGTCACGAAAACAAGTATTGACAGCTTTAAACAACAAACGACATGACTCATGTGTCCGAAAATAGTGAACACAATCACGGCACGGAGACCTTAGAGAACCCACCACCACTGCCTTGATCACTCGGGCTCGGGGCCGCCATCTTGCAGTTTCGGTTACAATTTGCCAGCTTTGTAATGTCCTGCTGGGCAGGATCCTGCCCATAAGCTGCGTCGTAAAGGGGCCAGCGCCCTGTGGCAGCCTCTTCCCGCGAAGAAGGAAACACTCTTAGGCCATCTAAGAGATTGTTTGGGCGCCTAAGTTCATTTCTTTTGGATGACTCATCGATGATTTCCTCGGGAAACTCCCTTGACGTCATGGGGACAACTTCGAATGAATCTCACGGAATCTCGATGTGCGAGATTCTTCGTTGTTTAGCTCGGTTCACCTTTGACCTCAACCTCAGCTCAAAGATACTCTAATGAAGACATATGGGCTCTGGAAAGATAAGAAACTGTACGGATGCATTTTTTACTCTCAGACAATTTGCAGATAACAACTGAATACGACAAAGAACTGTATGTTGCGTGTGTAGATCAAGAAAAAGCTTTTGTCCGTGTAGATATACATCATCTAATGAAAATATTGGCACAATTGGACTAATCGATCACTTAATTTAACCCATACAAAAGTCTTCACACTGATAACCAGTGCTCTGTTCGAGCAATAACCAGACTCTCAGAAAAATTTCATATTGAATCTGGAGTACGACAAGAATGTGTGTTATCCCCTTTACTGTTCATTACATATGTAGACCACATTTGTAAAACAGCCAACCCAAAATAAAGGTGACAGCATCGGTGAACTCTTTAAACGAAATTCTTTTCGCTGAAGATCAAGCAGTCATATCAACTTCAGAAATACAATTGCAGCAACATATTGATAAACTAAATACAACATGTTACAGCATGAAAATCATCGTAGAGAAACTGAGATAATGAAAATATACAGAATAGCCGGAGACATCAATATAATTGAATAGCAGCGAATTCAACAGGTGAAAGATTTCACCGACGTTATCGTTAGACGGAAGAATTACAGCAGAAATCCAACAAAGATGCAATAAGGCAAATTAGATCCTTGGACAATTAACTCCAATACTTGATTGCAAGCACGTGGCAATAACTACCAAAAGAACTTTATACAACACGATTTTCTTTCGAGACTGTGCTGTCAATGTCAAAACTGAACACTTACACCAACTGAAAAACGACACATCGTGAAATGAAATGAAATACCTGCAAAAAATATTGGGTGTAACAAGGAGAGACATGATCAGAAATGATGACATCAGGAGACTAGTGGGAACAACACCAGTTATAGACTACATCAAAAGATATCAAATAAAACGGTTTGACCACGTAACAAGCCTACCACCACACATCACACCCAACAAGCAATACTATTTAGATACAACGGATTCATGGCCAAAGGCTAACCACGACAAATGTGGCTTACGGAAATATCTGTCGCGGTGAACGCCATTGTGCACGAGGCACGTAGTCTTGCTCGTTCTAGAGATCTCTTCATAACCTGGCACTGATAGGCATAACAGGATCATTGAAAGGAAATAAGACAATATTAATGAGGGATTCAGTTGCATTTATTGTTTGAAGGTAGCTAGCACTAGTGTTTTATATGTGATTTATAGACTACAAAATAGTCTTCGACAGTCCTGCATGCGAAATTTATTACTTGTCTGGAAAATATAGGTATGGATGGGGGAAAAAAACAAACTACCCTCTTGGCATTCGTGCCTTGCACGTAAACAGGAAAGGTGCATTCATTACCGTTCACTGCTAACAAATGCGGTATGACAAACAAATTGGTTTCCAGTCATGAGGGGTGTACGACACGGGTGTGTTCTTTCTCCGCTTTTATTCATAACTTATTTAGATAAAATTATGCATCAGGAGTCCCTAAATAAATTATTTGCTGATGGTCAGGCAATCTTTTACCAAAATGGAAATGACCTACAACGTCATCTAACCTATCTTAATTTCGCTTGCAACGGATAGGACATAGAGATCAACACAGAAAAGAAAGAGACGAGGATATTGCGCGAACACGTGCAGAGATGTTTTCACACCAGTGACAGTAGTATCAAGCAATTACGGGAGCTCAAATACCTCGATATTATGTTTACTGAAAAATCTGGCAAAGATGGCGCCATAACTGGCTGCGAGTCTACATTTCTCTACTGTTTTGGATCATTATGGATGCCGCTAGACCACGGATTTGCCTGGAATTCACACTAGTCGACGACTTACACTTGTGTTCACGGAAACGTGGTGTTGTTTTCCGTCTGGACTTGTTATTTCGTTCTTTTTTGTGATTTCTTCCATCCGTTTATCCTGGTCTGGATGCCGGCTGAATGGCACTACGCTTATACCTGTGACGTATTTCACAGGTTAGTTCTGCCGGTTCACCTTCGCGAATTTGGCGTGTGGGAATTTTAGATGCTACTATGATGAGTTGAATACCGCTGGGGAGAGATCCCAGACCCACTCACACGCTGAGTGTTGTCCATACGACCTCTTGTGGTTATCGAAAAGGCACGACAAACTGCGTTAGATGCCATCCCACCTTTCTACCCTGCGAGTTACATGTTTACGGAAAGGCTT
Organism: Ariolimax columbianus; assembly: GCA_036924085.1. Lineage (NCBI taxonomy): Eukaryota > Metazoa > Mollusca > Gastropoda > Stylommatophora > Arionidae > Ariolimax > Ariolimax columbianus. Next base: position 30,943,770 of record JAVGWX010000006.1, read on the forward strand.
CGGTGGTAACCCTGAGGCAAAATCTACTTCCTATGCTATCTCCAGTCGTCTCGATGAATGTCTTGCCACTGGCAAAAGGTAGCTTAGGCTCTGTAAGTGAGGTTGACAAAAAGGCGCAGTTTCTTCCTCACTTTAATCCAAATAACCGCGCAAGTCACCCATTTCAGCGGACACAGCAAGAGATACGACTGTCCACACGGCTGAACAAAGATGTGATGGACAACTATGTTTACTGATGACGGCAGAGGGAACAGAGATCGCACATAGAGTTGAGAAGGTAAACAATGTCCATTATCAAATTGCACCGATTTTGAAACACCCTAGTGCTTCTGTCAATTAATAGCAGGGTGGTTTGGCTTGGCTTGGCGTCGTTCGTTCTCAATCTCCCGCTACCAAACCCTGAAAGGCTTAAGTAGTAGAATGTAGTCCAGAGAGCGAAATGCGTTGTGTCATAGTTTACAGCTTGACTGCGATATTTGCACCTTTCAATCCAACACATCCGACTTCAGGAAGCATTTTTTTAGTACCGGGTTAGCATTCCCTCTTCTATCCCTTCTCCTTAGCCAGTCTACCCTTCTGCAGCCTGTTATCCAGAACCACCGCGTGGAGGTGTAGAAGGATCTAGATAGCTCTGTTTCGCTGGCCGTGACGCTTGCAGTCAGCAATGGGTTGTTGACCCCTGCAGCTCATGCGCTGCTCAGTATCTTGATCCCCTAATAGGAGGCTGATAAATACACTGTTTATTTATACATTGTGTACCAATGCCAATTTTGGTCCTTACTAGAAACACACAAAAATAAGATCCAGAGCTGTGAGAGACGCTGTGTAAGAAGTGCAGCCGGAAAGACAATCCGTGGCCGAATCTGCAACATCACGATGAGGCAGATCGTGAGGACAAACCCAGTTAGTGCCTACATTGACGCCCTAAAAATCAAGTGGTTTGGTCATTTAGTCAGAATGCATTAAGACCAGCCTGCAGTGAGAGTAGGTCATGTCCAGGTCTCCGGTCCACGTGATTGAGGGTGTCTGACAGTCAGGAAGTTATACCTAACGACAGCACACACCTTCCACTTGGCGATAACAAGAAATCTACGCATTCTGCCTCTCTATGCGACAGCTCACAGTAAGAACAGCAAGACAAAAGAAGAAGAATAAAATGGAAAATGCACAATAATTCTCAGTAACCTATACTGAGAGCAAACTACCACATTAAGATTTACTCCCCTGGTATAATGTATTGGTGTAAAAAGAACACTGCGCCAAGGTTGTATGCTGTCGCTTTGACTGCATAACATTTTTGCAAGTTACATTTAAACAGATAAAAGAAATGTTAGGACTGATGACTTACCGCTGTAATATAAATAAATAATCTAGAATATGCGGATGTCACAGTTATGATGACTGAAAATGAACAAGAACTACATAAATTGGTGTCTAGCAAATAACAAAAGGCGGATGTATTGATTTGACATTAACATTAAAAAAACACGAATACTATGATAATTAGCAAAGCAGCTTCAAAATTTACAGATAAATATAGGTGGTGTAATGCTAAAGCAAGTCAAGAGCTTTATTTTTGTGTGTGGACAATATAGTAGAGGAGAATTTAAGATGTGAAATGGAAATCAGGAAACCAAGATATCCAAATTTGGTTTCACCAACAAATTTCACTCATAAATTAAAAAAGAGAGTGATCAATTGTTTTGGATACTCATCATTGCTGTATGGGGTAAAAACATGGACAATGAATACACGATTGGAGAAGATACTGGTTTGCTGACTCTAACGTTAGCAGTCAGCTTTGGGTAACTGACCGTTACAACAAATCCATTGCTCAGCATCTAGATCCCGATGCGATGCATGACACATATTATGTTGACTCACTTGAGGGGACAAGTGTATTATTAATATGTGTATTATTATTACTTTAACTGTAGGAATGCAAAGTGTGTTTACTGTTTGTTTATATTCAAAATGTGCAGTAAAACATAGAAACAAACAATAAACAAATACAAACTTGGGTAAGGTTCAGTTTAATTTATACGTGTTTTGAAAGTCATGCTATGATCGCTCTAACTAGCAAAAGTACATACAGACGCACACAAGCATCTAATCACTGGGTAATACGTTCTAATTGATTGCGGTCTGAAGTGGAAAACGCGGGCCTCCACAAGTAGAAACTAGTGAGGCAAACACATAAAATAAAAAAATAAAAAACTAGCTACAGGAGCAACAAGTGCGGTCTTCTGCTGCTAGTTACTCGTCTATTTCGTGCCATGACTTGGCATATCTACTGTCAGGTTAAAGATTCAGCTCAGTGTTTGCAAGCTCTGCGACACAAATACTTGGGGTCTTACCTGATTCCTCCCCATATGTCATGTATTGAGAATTAATATCTTATGTCTTAAATACGCAGAATGCAAGTCCGTGTTGTTCTGTTGTAGAGCCATAGCTCTCTCGTTTTATGTTGCCCAAGTAAAGGAAGATGTCGAAACTAGAACATCTCACGGAAGGACTTTGAGAGGAGATAACGATTTTACATATTTTAGTAATTTATTTTGTTGTTTCCCTTTCAATGTAATAAAGTTGATATCTTTGTAAACATAAAAAAAAAAATAATTTATTAAGAGTAAATAAAAATCGAAATTGGAATATAAAAACGAGAATCCTAATTCCACCTCTCAGAAATTTACAAATGTTATATAAAATATGTCAACTATATCACATCTGGCTTTGAAGTTCTTCTATCAAGAACTAACATCGTTAGCTTTTAAGAAAATAATGAATTATATCTTTGAATTTACTCTAGTAAGGTAATCATTGAAACTTTACAATAAGATTAGTAGCAGAACAAAATGTCGTTCTCATAAAGCCATGATGTGTTGCTAGGAAAGAAAGCCACAACACAAACATTAATGGGACGAATAATGTTGTCTGTGAATGCGCACAAAGAGTAGGTTTACTCTTATGGGCGCCCTGACAAGGGTGTTTAGTGACAGGTTACAGTGGCTTTCCTCACATCCCGAGCGTGCTAATTAAAGTGGAGCGGGGTCCTCTAGGAAGGTGCGCTATGCTTGGCTTCTTCTGCGTGACGCTCACTGCTACAGTGATCACATCGATCTCCCAGTTTGTTTTACCTACCCTAACTAACTTGTCTGATCAGTATGTTTTACCTGACCCTGACTAACTTGTCTGATCAGTATGTTTTACCTGACCCTGACTAACTTGTCTGATCAGTATGTTTTACCTGACCCTGACTAACTTGTCTGATCAGTATGTTTTACCTGACCCTGACTAACTTGTCTGATCAGTATGTTTTACCTGACCCTGACTAACTTGTCTGATCAGTATGTTTTATCTGACCCCGACTAACTTGTCTGATCAGTATGTTTTACCTGACCCTGACTAACTTGTCTGATCAGTATGTTTTACCTGACCCTGACTATCTTGTCTGATCAGTATGTTTTACCTGACCCTGACTAACATGTCTGATCAGTATGTTTTACCTGACCCTGACTAACTTGTCTGATCAGTATGTTTTATCTGACCCTGACTAACTTGTCTGATCAGTATGTTTTACCTTACCCTGACTAACTTGTCTGATCAGTATGTTTTACCTGACCCTGACTAACTTGTCTGATCAGTATATTTTACCTGACCCTGACTAACTCGTCTGATCAGTATATTTTACCTGACCCTGACTAACTTGTCAGATCAGTATGTTTTACCTGATAATGCGTTAATCTTCCTCCCCCGGACGAATGATAAAACCACAAAACGTGTACATAGAGTCTATGATGTAATGTTGGTAGAACAGTTGCTTTTCTCGCAAGGGTACATAGCTCGTTCTACGACAGACACGTTCTAACCAACCCAGCGGTAAACATGTTTTTGTTTGATTGTTAGGGAAGACAGGACAGACAGTGAAGGAACTGGTTCTCTTAAAAGCCAATGCCCTGAACACCAATCTTTAGTTCCTCGTCCCATACAGCTATAGCTGATGTTGAACTAAATTGACCTCTTGATGATAATGTAAGACAAGGCAACTAGGAAGGGAACAGGTCACCCGCAACCCACACAAGCGGAGACCTCTTACAGTGAAGTCTTTAACACTGTATCACAAACCACAGTGTTTATAAAGTAACTACCTATATGTGGAGGCATTGAAACGTTTTGGGGAGGAAAATTTATAATCGGAATCAAGGTTAGACGGTTATTTTGGCCATATGACAAGACACATACCTCCTTGCTAAACACCGTATTAGAGAATACGGTGAAAGGAGTAGGATCCAAAAAGCAGACAGCGTTATAAGTAGGTGGATAACATCAGGATATGGACTGGGAAAAGCCTCTCAGATTGCACCATTTCGGCAAAAGATAGAGTACACTGTAGACCCATTGCAGCCAACTTTCGACGTACAGATGGCGCTTGAACTAAAACTATATTTAATTTGATACATCCGCTAATATTAACTGCTAGTTGAAACATATTATACTCCTACAATACTTTCTATGACTTAATTTCTTATATAATTAACAGTTGTTTGTTGGGCGGATAGTCGTTCAGTTGGTAAAGTTGGCCGTGTTGTTGTTCGTGAGCTTTAGTCGTGTGTGTTTTTATATTGTCCTATTACTAGAGTGCGTTCTAAAATTCGGCCCTATCTTTAACGATTTAAGATTTTTCATCACTTTGACTGAGTGTAATGAAATAGTGTGTGAAACATTACAGTCATAACATCGATGAGCTATTTTTTGCCAATTCTAAACTGTTCTCCAGTTGGATTTTGCTTATTTAGGCTTAGTAAAATATAATTAATGTTGTCCGGATATACAGTTAGTCATGTCTCATAGTTGTAATTCAGTTGTAAGCTAGAAAACAAATATTTCTTGCTAAAAATATGTAAACCGGACCTTCCGTACCGTCTGATTAATGATATGTAATGTGTACTTGATGTTGTTAAATTTCAGTGGCGATTCAATAAGTAATTCGTTTTCCTGTAAAACAAATCGAAGTGCAAATTCATCACCATGCAGAAGATGACTGTACTATTGTATAGGTACATCTGCAGGGAAGCTAATATGGATTGTTTGTATCACGACAGCCAAGAACCTAAGAAGAGAACAGAGCATGCGCTAGGAATTGATATACAATATTTCTTCCTGTGGACAAGACATTACTTTCAATATGTAAGGGATGCGGTCAAGCAAGGTAGAAAAAGAAAAACAGATGATTTCGACAAATATGTGATTGAAAATGATATTTTCAAAATATTTATGGAAAATGAACTTGATCCTCCTCGTATACTCTTCGTCTGCGAGTTCAATGCGATATTCAGATCTCAAAACTACTCTTTGGAGAGTTGTAAAAGACGGTGGTTTCACTTTTCGTAAATCTGTAGCTGCAGGAATATTGTTTGTGAAAAGCCGCACCTGATTGTTCCCTGATGCAAATACTTGTGGCAGATTTGTGAACGAAGAAGGTAAGACTACGATATCGTTTATTTAGACGAATTGTGGGTTAATACTAATCATAATTATAAAAAAAGAAAAAGAATGGCAGCCACTGGACGGAAACAAAAGAAAGAAGCAAAGGACAACGCATTATGTTAGCGCGTGCTGGAGGCAGAGAGGTTGTGCTTGTCTATGACGCAGAGCTTCTATTTCAAGCAAAGTCTACATATGGAAGGGACTACAGCCCCTAAGTGAATTTACATATTTTCAGGAATTGAATAGGGAACACGCTATTCTCCATTCGTGATAGACCTTCATGCCTTGTAACTGACAATGTATCCTGTCACAATGCTCTGGCGCAGGATGACAGAATTCCAACTTCATCAAGCACAACACATCAAGTCATAACGTGGCTTACAAACGAAAATGGTAATTTTTTCAACAATTTTTTAAACCTGCGTTATTGCAGCTAGTGAAGACAAAATATGTATCTAACTGATAAAATCATTGCGGAGCATGGCCACACTTCTCTGACTCCCACCAAACCATTCTCACCTTTACCCCATAGAACGTGTGTGGGCTGTAGTCAAAGAGCAAGTGGCCTCACAGTACACAACTTTTAAATTGTGTGTTGTTAAAGACTTGACACGTGATGCCCTCTCAAAAATAAAGATTGTGTAATGGAAGAAATGTGAAGATCACAGGTTTCGAGAGGAGGACGCATACTGGCACAAAACGGATTGCAATTTCTCCAGCCATTAACAGTTGTGAATCTCTTGGAGTCGTCAGATTTGGAATAAAGCAGTCCTCATGTCAATATTCGTTGAGAACACCGCTACCAATTGACTCACTATATTCACCACAACATGGTTGTGAGTCCCTATTGTTTTCTGTTCATTTAGGGGTGTCAGTGAAGAGAGAAGGATAGTACCTCGAGATAAGGGGGGCAGCCACTTCCTTCGTGAATGTCCGAATTCCTTTGTTCCCATTTCTTCACCGAACGCTCCCCCACATACAGAAACAAAAGGCATGAGGTCTGGCCATAGGGAGCTATCCTGTCCAGCGCTGTCTAACATTCAGAAACCAAAGAACCGTAGTCTGGCCCATAGAAGTCTTCTTCTTCTTCTTCTTCTTCTTCTTCTTCTTCTTCTTCTTCTTCTTCTTCTTCTTCTTCTTCTTCTTCTTCGTACGCTGTCAGACGTCAACTTAAATTTGTTCGAAGAAAGCAGCTGTCATCCTGAGGCTGTCGATACTGCCATAGAGCTTGTCTAGTGTTGCCACTGGTGATGGCCACATGTGCTTTCTCTGGTCCTCGTATGTCGGGCAATTTTGCAGAAGATGTTCAGTGGTCATTTTCCCTGTACCACAGGTGCATTCGTCAGTGCCACCTATCTTCAGTTTATTGAATAGATGGTACCTCAGTCTGTTGTGGCATGTGCGGAGTTTGAAGACCACGACCTGCTCTCTTCTGTTCAACTGGTAATAGGCATCATTTTTTGTGTAGCCAGTATGCTCTGTTTCCCATTTGGCCATGTATCTGACTCTGAGCCTTTTAGACCCTTCGTAGGTCACACTAGAATCTGGTTGTGGTAGTCTTGCACCTTCTTTTGCCAGTCTGTCTGCCTCCTCATTGCCTTGGATGTTACAGTGGGAGGGAACCCACTGTACAACTACTCTTTTTGGTGTGGACTGCTGGCATAGTTGACAAAGTACTGCTCTTAAATCATTAACTTTTGTATTTTTCTGGCTTTTTAGTGCTGTAACCACGGACAGGGCATCTGTAAACAGCCCAGAGAAGTGACCTTGAATGATATACTATTGGAGACCGGTGAAGACCTCTCGTTCCTGAACCATGCTGGAACAGAAGTATAGCACATGCTGATCGCGGCAGAAAAAACTGTTCATTTAACATCACCCAAGTTTATGAAGTAAATTAATTTATGTTAGATAAAGTGTTAACGCTCGTACATATGTGGCAAGGATACGCCTTTGAAATGCTTTGACACAATTTTGTTTTGCAGGATTGTTCAATCTAATGCGAGGGTTAAAAAAATTTGCAATATTAAATAACAAATACGTTTCAGTCCTAAAACTGCATTTCCTTTGGATTAATCTTACATAAAATATTAGAGTCATAGAAAATGTTTAATGGCTAAATCACTTCTATACATCGGGCCATTTTCGATAAAATTGATCGGGAGTATGAGCACACATTTTGGAACGGACTATAGTACTGGAAGGCGACTATTGGAATATTCCAGATCACCGGTTCTTAACCTGTGATCAGATGGCTTAATGAGCTCCGCGATGTCCTCAATGGGGGTCCAAGAAGACTTGAAGAAGAAATGGTATGAGATTTTACATTTAAAGTCAAAGATAAATTGAAAGATATAAAACATAGACAGACAGAAACAGGGATAAATGCAGCAGAAGTTAATTTAGACGTTTGCCTAGTTGGATACATGCTGATTAAGCAGACGTCCCTGTGAGAATTTGAGCGGGTAAGGCAGGTTATCGGACATCACTGCATACTTGTGTGAAAAATCATTCTCTGCTATCCTTTATCTTACAAATTAAATGTAGAAACTGTTTGAAAAATGTTGAGTTAGAACTGAGAATACAAGTTTCATCTATTAATAGCCATTATATAACAAGACGTGTAAGTGAACTGCAGTGTCAGCATTCTCAAGAAAAAAAGTCCACAGTTCAATTGAATTTACAACCAATTTTTACACTAGGAATGTCTTCTAAGCCTCAGAGGGTTTGGATAAACACAAGAGAGTACAGATTATCTTCTGCTTATTCTTTTGTCCTATTGCCCTTGCCTGATTAAAGAGCTTCGTGAGTTATCTTACCCATACATTGTGACAAGCTTTTATGGCATTTGCTGATATGTTATCTACACCTGGGGCCTTGTAGTTAGGACTTCTTCTAAGTGCTTCTCTGATTTCTTATTTGAGTATTAATCAGTCGCTATCCCCAATATTTTTCGGGATTTATACCAACGAATTATGTTGCACAAATTCTACCATCTGCTTTTGCATTTGGGACAAGTACGTCTGTAAAAGTACTCTTCCCATCTGTCTCTTATCTTCTCAGGTTCATAAAGTGGTTTCCCGTCTTTGCTATTGGCCACTGTGTAAGGACTATATTGTTCATCTCTGAACTGCAGAGCGCGAATTTTTCTATAAAAATCGCTGGTAGATGTTGAACATAGCTCACTGAATACTCCCCACAGAAAAACACTGAGCTTAATGACTTAAGAGCAGCACTCTGCAAACTGTGCCAGCAGTCCGCACCAAAAAGGGTAGTGGTACAGTGGGTCCCATCACACTGCAACATCCAAGGCAACGAGGAGGCAGACAGACTGGCAAAAGAAGGTGCAAGACTACCACAAACATATACTAGTATGACTTACGAAGAGTCAAAACGGCTTATCAAAGCCAGATACATGACCAAATGGGAAACCGAACATACTGGTTACACCAAAAACGATGCCTATTACCAGTTGAACCGAAGAGAGCAGGTCGTTGTCTTCAGACTTCGCACTGGCCACAATAGACTGAGGTACCACCTATTCAACAAATTGAAGATAGGTGGTACCGACGAATACCTGTGCGGTACCGGTAAAATGACCGCTGAACATCTGCTGCAGAACTGCCCGACATACGAGGATCAGAGAGAGCAGATGTGGCCATCACCAGTGGAACTGCAAGACAAGCTCTATGGCAGCGGCGACAACCTCAGGATGACCGCCGCTTTTTTCGAAAAAATAATGGTTACTGTCTGACTGCGTACGAAGAAGAAGAAGAAGTAGAATACTCCCCCTATTTTTGCCAATAAAAAGGTATAGTCTTCTTCTTCTTGAGATCGGCTCCATTTCTTAAATACATTTTCTTGCCTTTGAGTGCAGCCTGTACGCATTGATTCCATTATGTCGTCCGTTTCTTTCTGATACTACCTTTTCTAGTTCCACTACACTCATTAGTCAAAACACTCATTAAAGCGGACTTAAAATTTTGAATCACAAAACGAAATGCTGTTGCCACATAATGACACATTCTGAAACCACCAACCACATTTTCCAGCTATCCCAGTTTGTGACCTACTTTCTGACTTACCTTCGTAGCTGTACGTCACCTTCTAAAACCACAGAAGTCAGACATCTGCACCAGCAGCATGATGTACAGACCATAGCTCTAATATAGTTGTACAATATCACATTTCGTTGATTTTGGAAAATATGTCGTATATATGGCTTGGCTTGGATTGGCTTGGCTTGACTTGGCTTGGCTTGACTTGGCTTGGCTTGGCTTCGTGCGTTCTCAATCTCCCGCTACCAAACCCTGAAAGGGCTTAAGTAGCAGAATGTATTATAAAGAACGGAATGCATTGTACCGTAGTTTACAGCTTGACTGCGATATTTGCACCTTTCGGTCCAACTCATCCGACTTCAGCAAGCATTTTTTGAGTACTTGGTTAGCATTCCCTCTTCGATCCCTTCTCCTGAGCCAGTCTGCCCTGCCGCAGCCTGTTATCCAGGATCACCGCGTGGAGGTGTAGAAGGGTCTTGGCAGCTCTGGTTCGCTGGCCCTAACGCTAGCAGTCAGCTATGGGTCGCTGGCCCTGACGCTAGAAGTCAGCTCTGGTTCGCTGGCACTAACGCTAGCAGTCAGCTATGGGTCACTGACCGCTAAAGCTCATGCGCTGCCCAGCATCTTGATCCCTGTTGTGTATATATAGAAGTGTATATAACTGGCTGATAAGTTAAATTATAAAAGCAGGGAGTAGAAAATGTTAGTTGCCCATCTCAAGCAATGATGGTGACATCATAAGACAGTTTTGTCTTGATGATGTAATTTGCGCTGTATTTGGATTGTAGTGAGGAAGCAGCTGCGCTGGTCATCAACCTCACTCTCTGGTCCCTAAGTACTTTGGGCCAGTGGCAAGACCTAAGTCAAGAAGAATGGAGATAATTTATGGATGCAGGCACTCTGGTGCACGACCTTTGAGGACAGGGGTCACCTGAAACCTGCGGGACTCAAACCCACGCCGTTTCCGTTCATTACTTTGAGAGGCCAGTGCCAACTTCTTGACCACAGCGACTCCTAGACTATAACTCTAATGTAGCTGTACAATATCATGTTTCATTGTTTTTTTGAAAATATATCGTGCACGTATAGAATTATATAAAACTTATTATTATTTTATAACGAAATTATAAAAGCAATGCGCAGAAAAACGTAATGATAAACTGCTATGTGTTGAGTAGTACAGTAAACTTTCTAAATTTGGCAGTCTCTTGTCGATTGTAAATCTGCATACACACCGGAAGTGGTAGTCAACCTTCACATGAGCAGTCGGAAGTTGGTGATTTGAAGGAAACTGTCGTGGCAGACGTTTTCAATTTTAATCATCATATCAGGGGACGGCGTGGCCTAGTGGTTAAGTGGCACGGCTCACAACCCGAAGGAGCTGGGTTCGATCCCCATCGCAGTACCGGCCGTTACGCCGGGGAAGCAAACCCTTAGAAAATGCAGGAGGAAGCAGACCCTTACATAAAATGCATGCTGAAGTCGGATGCACTGGGCCGACAGGCGCAAAATAAAAACCACAGTGCAACGCACACCGCCTTGGGGATTAGAGAAATAAGGCGAAAGCAAAAAAAAGAAAAAAAAAACAAATCATCATATCGATCTGTCGAATTGTGAACTTCAAGGAATCATGCAGCCACATAATACTATATCGTTTATTGTTGACAGCGCAAATATATCTGAAGTTACAGACGAACTTACTAATAAACATTCGGCCGTTGATGATTCATGCGAAATGTGAGAAACTGTCGATGGATCCAGAGTTGAAACTGATTTTAATTATAAAGGGCCAACTTACTTACTTTCCGTGTCCAAGCAGTACGTCATACAGTATTCATCTATATGGCTAGCATTGATATTTGCTTACAGCATGTAGCACCTATTGCATGTTTCCTGGAGGTTGGAGCAAGTCATCAGGTTGTCTGGGTCCTGTATTGCTCCACAATCACATGTGTCATCATCTGTGTATCCCCATCGCTTCATATTCCTTTTGCATCGTGATACACCAGTTCGGAAATTGCTTAGCAACTTCCATGTCGTATATGGTAGATGATGTCCGGGGGCAGGTTCCTCTCGAAGTTCCATCTCTGTGGTCTATATAAATTTGTCCCATCTCTCGATGCGGTGACTTTCAGGGTTTGTCTGTATGGTCTGTGTTAATTTTAGAAAACTATGTCTGGATGTGCGTCATTTCCTCTGATCTGATGTCCAAACATTGGGTGCCATGGGTCGTGCCACTGTTTTTTTCGTTCGATTTCTGATGCGACGCAACATCGAATTTCGTGTGGTGATATGCCAATTATGGGGTGGTGATATGGCAATTAAGGTGTGGTGATATGCCAATTATGGGGTGGTGATGTGCCAATTAGGGGGTGGGGATATGCCAATTATGGGGTGGTGATATGCCAATTATGGTGTGGTGATATGCCAATTATTGTGTGGTGATATGCCAATTATGGGATGGTGATATGCCAATTATGGGATGGTGATATGCCAATTATGGTGTGGTGATATGCCAATTATGGGATGGTGATATGCCAATTATGGGATGGTGATATGCCAATTATGGGATGGTGATATGCCAATTATGGTGTGGTGATATGCCAATTATGGGGTATATTTTATCAATGGGTGTGGGTTTTAGGCACATAGTTCAACCCGCCTTATTTATTGGTGTATCTAGTTTTGCGTGATATTATTTCTTGCATGTATCTTACGCTTTGTTTCCTGGCAGTGTATTATTTAGGACAATGTGCTGTCTAACCTCACGCCAAGATATTTGGGAGACGTGCAGTGTTCAAGCTCCTGTCCTTGCCACCTAATCTGAAAAAAGCCAACAGATATCGGATGTGTCGGACCCGAAGGCGCACTTATCACAGCCTCGCTGTAAGCACACCGTCACAACGTCCTTTTGAAGACGAACACGATGAAGAAGAAGAAGCATACAAAGGTCAAATGTCGAATCAAAAGCACAGACACACGATCCGTTATGCTGGGGAAGTTTATCTCAAGATAGCCTTCGATTTTGGATGGATATGTCTCTGCCGACAGACTGCCCGAAATGAAAGGGACGTTCGTCAAATCACGCCGTGTCTACATTTTTACAGATGACCAGACAGTGACGCGCTGTCGCAATTTAGTTCTAACGAGAAAATAAACCCCCGCAACAACCTAACGACGAGTCATTTTGTCGTTAGTGGCTTTTGCAGTATATACGGAGAATGTGTGCCTAATTGAACGGGGACAGTGTGATGTTTAGTTTTCAAAATATTTCCATAATCTGATTCGCGTTTGGAAACATGTTCCGAGTGGTCCGGCGGGTTCTTTGTGTTTGACAAAGACAAGAATAGAACCACTGCCACACAGAGATAATGTCGCATGAGGCGACTAACGATCTCACATGGCATAACACTGGCCATGGTTAGGTGGTTTGTTAAGAGCAGCATAGATGGTGCCTAACAGTCTGCGGTTCTACTTTGCCCTAGTGTTTTAGTCTATTATGACGGACTCGCACATCAGTTAACCACCCTTCAAGAAACTGGTTGTATGCATACTCTGCAGAGTCTTCTAAACCAGTATAAATACGTTAAGTATAAATATATATATATATGTATCTTTCTTGGATTGGTATTAACAACGGAAGCACAAACCGAGGAGATACGTGTATCGCCATAAGTGGGAGAGCAACATCAAAAGATGGACTAATGTCAGTCTCCCAGAACGTACGTTAAGACAAGAGACATAAAATATTGGATGTCCATTGCAGCCACCTTCGTTGTGGTGACGGCACGTGAGTTGAATTGAATTAACAACCAGTATGCTCGTGTAAGGGCCACACTTGTATACGACCAGCTGGAGCAAGTTGACATGGAAGGACCGTCAAAAACGGGGGAAAGGAAATTTACGTCTGGTCAGACAAAAACATACTGATCGGACATGTTAGGAAGCCTCAGGAAAAACATACTGATCGGACATGTTAGGAAGCCTCAGGTAAAACATACTGATCAGACATGTTAGTCAGGGCCAGACAAAACATACTGATCGGACATGTTAGTCAGGGCCAGACAAAACATACTGATCGGACATGTTAGGAAGCCTCAGGTAAAACATACTGATCAGACATGTTAGTCAGGGCCAGACAAAACATACTGATCGGACATGTTAGTCAGGGCCAGACAAAACATACTGATCGGACATGTTAGGAAGCCTCAGGTAAAACATACTGAACGGACATGTTAGGAAGCCTCAGGTAAAACATACTGATCAGACATGTTAGTCAGGGCCAGACAAAACATACTGATCGGACATGCTAGTCGCAGGTCAAAATAAACGAGGACAAAACCACATGTACGATATTATCGCTATCAATCAAACCCCAAAATACCAAATTAAGTCTTAAAGGCAAATTCCTGCAGCCAAACGACAACCCAAACTATCTGGGAGTCACATTTGATCGGCGCATGACATGGAAAAGTCAGATCGAGAGAAACCGAATGAGAGCCAGAGAAAGAATGGCAATCATGAGGAAACTTGCTGGCACAAGCTGGGGAGCAGACGAAAGTATACTAAAGAAACTGTACACTGGAAAAGTGAGACCAGTTCTTGAGTATGGCATTGCGGCATGGGCAACAGCAGCAAAGGCGAACTTCGATAAAATTAGCGAACTCCAAAACCAAGCCATGAGAGTTATAACAGGTGGCATGAAGTCAACGCCAATTGTAGAACTTGAAAAGATTACAAAACTGCAATCCATGACCGACAGATGAGACTGCAGAGCCCAGCAGCAGTCAGAGAAACTCAGTAGACTCACTGACCATCCAATGCACCAGAGACTAAGCAATTTCGGAAATGGGAAACTAAAGCGGAGAAACTTTGCAGAAATAGCCAAAGCAAAGATGCACGAAGATCCCATGAATGCACTAACAACACCAAAGCCCATACCTACTGTACGAAAACCTACCTTGAGGCAGCATATATTTCCAGAGGTGGTAGAAAATATACCAGGTATTGTAAACAAAAACTGCCAGTCTGAAAAAGAAAGAAGAGATACTATCCTGAGCTACATATCGAAAAACTACCCAAGCATGGACTGGACCCATGCATACACCGACGCTTCTGTAACAAACACAACACAGAACGGAGGGGCAGGAGCATTTCTGAACCGACCAAATGGCAGAAAATTAACACTGTCATTCGCTACTGGAAAATACACAAGCAATTTCAGAGCGGCGGCAGAGGCACTGAGGGCGGCAGTGGAAGAAATGGTGACAGGTAAAAGGAATGAAAGCCATATAGTCCTGCTTACAGATGCTCTGGCCGTAGTCACAGCACTTAAAAGCCAGAAAAATACTGAACTTAACGATTTAAGAGCAGTACTCTGTCAACTATGCCAGCAGTCCGCACCAAAAAGGGTAGTGGTGCAGTGGGTTCCATCTCACTGCAACATCCAAGGCAATGAGGAGGCAGACAGACTGGCAAAAGAAGGTGCAAAACTACCACAACCAGATACTAGTATGACATACGAAGAGTCAAAACGGCTTATTACAGCGAGATACATGACCAAATGGGAAACCGAACATACTGGCTACTACAAAAACGATGTCTATTACCAGTTGAACAGAAGAGAGCAGGTCGTGGTCTTCAGACTTCGCACTGGCCACAATAGACTGAGGTACCCCCTATTCAACAAATTGAAGATAGGTGGCACCAACGAATGCCCGTGTGGTACCGGGAAAATAACCGCTGAGCATTTGCTGCAAAACTGCCCGACATACGAGGATCAGAGAGAGCAGATGTGGCCATCACCAGTGGCAACACTAGACAAGCTCTATGGCAGTGTCGACAGCCTCAGGATGACCGCTGCCTTTTTCGAAAAAATAATGGTAACTGTCTGACTGCGTACGAAGAAGAAGAAGAAGGACATGTTAGTCAGAGCCAGACAAAACATACTGATCGGACATGTTAGTCAGGGTCAGACAAAACATACTGATCGGACATGTTAGTCAGGGCCAGACAAAACATACTGGTCGGACATGTTAGTCAGGGTCAGACAAAACATACTGATCGGACATGTTAGTCAGGGTCAGACAAAACATACTGATCGGACATGTTAGTCACTGTCAGACAAAACATACTGATCGGACATGTTAGTAAGCCTCAGGTAAAACATACTGATCGGACATGTTAGTCAGAGCCAGACAAAACATACTGATCGGACATGTTAGTCAGAGCCAGACAAAAATTCTGATCGGACATGTTAGTCAGGGCCAGACAAAACATACTGATCGGACATGTTAGTCAGGGCCAGACAAAACATACTGATCGGACATGTTAGTCAGGGCCAGACAAAACATACTGATCGGACATAACAGTAAGCGTCTGGTAAAACATACTGATCGGACATGTTAGTAAGCCTCAGGTAAAACATACTGATCGGACATGTTAGTCAGAGCCAGACAAAACATACTGATCGGACATGTTAGTCAGAGCCAGACAAAACATACTGATCGGACATGTTAGTCAGGGTCAGACAAAACATACTGATCGGACATGTTAGTCAGGGCCAGACAAAACATACTGGTCGGACATGTTAGTCAGGGTCAGACAAAACATACTGATCGGACATGTTAGTCAGGGTCAGACAAAACATACTGATCGGACATGTTAGTCACTGTCAGACAAAACATACTGATCGGACATGTTAGTAAGCCTCAGGTAAAACATACTGATCGGACATGTTAGTCAGAGCCAGACAAAACATACTGATCGGACATGTTAGTCAGAGCCAGACAAAAATTCTGATCGGACATGTTAGTCAGGGCCAGACAAAACATACTGATCGGACATGTTAGTCAGGGCCAGACAAAACATACTGATCGGACATGTTAGTCAGGGCCAGACAAAACATACTGATCGGACATAATAGTAAGCGTCTGGTAAAACATACTGATCGGACATGTTAGTAAGCCTCAGGTAAAACATACTGATCGGACATGTTAGTCAGAGCCAGACAAAACATACTGATCGGACATGTTAGTCAGAGCCAGACAAAAAATTCTGATCGGACATGTTAGTCAGGGCCAGACAAAACATACTGATCGGACATGTTAGTCAGGGCCAGACAAAACATACTGATCGGACATAATAGTAAGCGTCTGGTAAAACATACTGATCGGACATGTTAGTCAGGGCCAGACAAAACTTACTGCTCGGACATGTTAGTCAGGGCCAGACAAAACATACTGATCGGACATGTTAGTCAGAGCCAGACAAAACATACTGATCGGACATGTTAGTAAGCCTCAGGTAAAACATACTGATCGGACATGTTAGTCAGAGCCAGACAAAACATACTGATCGGACATGTTAGTCAGAGCCAGACAAAACATACTGATCGGACATGTTAGTAAGCCTCAGGTAAAACATACTGATCGGACATGTTAGTCAGAGCCAGACAAAACATACTGATCGGACATGTTAGTCAGAGCCAGACAAAACATACTGATCGGACATGTTAGTCAGAGCCAGACAAAACATACTGATCGGACATAATAGTAAGCGTCTGGTAAAACAAACTGACCAAGATACCAACTTCACTTCAACGCAGGTTGCCATTAAAATGAGCTGTTCTTTCTAGCAGCCAAATGGGTGGGTGATCGACGTAATCCTTGTAGTAGTGAGCGATAGATTGATGAAGCCAAGCATAGCACAACCGCCCGAACGACCTTCATTCACCTTCATCAGCACGCTCAGGATATGAGGAAAGCAACTGCTACCCGCCACTTAACTGTCTTTTCAGGGTGGGCACAAGAGTGATTTTACTCATTGTGAGCATTCACAGCAAAAACAACGATAGAGAACAAAAACCAATGCCAGACCTTCGTGAAACAGCCGAAATGAAATCATGCTGGATGTGGAATAATCACAATAGACAATGAAATACAGGATATCAAGTTTATATACAACACAAATTCTAGTTTTATCACCACCTCAAGTTGGAAAAGCGACCTTTTGGCCTGACAACTTCATCAAATATACATAAACAAGCATCAGAACTGGATCGGATGGAATTGGTAGCCAAGACAAGTTACGTTTAATTTAGTGTTCAGAGTTGTCCTTATTGGAGTTATGCGCTGTTATATAAGTGCCCTCTAGTTTAACATGATTTGCGTTCCAAAATATTTTTTATTTCGTATTTTACAATGTCCTTCACAATTATTTATTGAATATTTTTACAAATTAAAATAAATTTAGCAGTTCCAAGTACTGTGCTTTCAATTTTGTCCAACAGAATAATCGGCTTTGAAAACCGACGCTGACATTTTTTGCTGGATGTAAATACAATTCCCTGCATATGATGCAACATAACCTGCCACCGGGCCCGATTATAGGACAACCTTGACCTTTAACCTTCGTGTGACGTCCTCCTGCTTGACAATTATGTACTTTGCTATTGGTTTTGCCGCTCTCTGGACAGCAAAGCTTAAAAGCTCTTCACAAAAGTTAGACCTGGAAACTGATTGGACGTTGATGGCTCGTACGTCATGATATTTTATTTGACAAATTGTTCAATTTATTGTGGGTTTAATTTTTTTAAAACTAACGCAGTGTGCGATGTACTATGCTTCGCGCTGAATGAACCAGCGTATCCGACTTCTGCACGTGCTTTTAAAAATGGGTTAACTTCTTAAAGGATTATGACATTGCGGTTTTCAGAATCCGAACCAGGCAAGTTTGGGCTGTGAGCTGTGTCTGTATCCGAAACGACGCGACCGATTTCCCCCAACCCACCCCCCGCCTCCCCCCTCCCCAATCCGAAAACGACTCACTGTGTATGTGTTTGATCAAGTGGCATCTTCGTCAAAATAAAGTGAAACTATTAAGAGCAATAATTAGAAGAAGAAAGTAATAAAAATAATAATAAGTAGTCACCCATCGCAAGCAAAGATACCCATACCATAAGATGTTTGCTGCGAGATGTGAGTTCACGAGACTGTAAAGTCCAACCGGGCACAGCTACTCATGTGTAAGTAGGACCCAGGTGTAAGGTTTCGATTGTGAGGTTAGACGTGCGTTCTATTCTGTCGGGCAGCTCTCTTGATCTCAGCCATGATAATCCACTCGACGATCTGAGCACCTTGTGCGATGTTGGTGCGCAATGCGAGACGATTCTTTGCAAGCTTCTCCCATCGGGGATATCAGTGTTGAAGCGTTTCTTCTGTCTTAACAACGAGCGCCTGTTTGCTATACATTCAACGTATTGCAGCTACTTGGGAGGAAAGGCGCTCACCTGGCAATGCGAATTACATGTATGGGCTCTTTACAGAAGCGAATTGATGCTCAACATGTTTGTCCTACTTAGGTATTCAGAATGAGGTACTTTGTCCTGCCATCTAATTCTGAGCAGACTGGAGAGACATTCCACGTGGAAACTTCTTCTTCTTCTTCTTCGTACGCTGTCAAACGTCAACCTGTGTTTGTTCGAAGAAAGCAGCGGTCATCCTGAGGCTGTCGACACTGCCATAGAGCTTGTCTAGTGTTGCCACTGGTGATGGCCACTTGTGGTTTCTCTGGTCCTCGTATATCGGGCAGTTTTGCAGCAGATGTTCGGCAGTCATTTTCCCTGTACCACAAGTGCATTCGTCAGTGCCACCTATCTTCAGTTTATTGAATACCACGTGGAAACGATGTATCCACCTGACATGTCGGCTTGCCATACATTATTCATTTTTCGAAGACCTGCAGAAGAGTGGTTAGCTTCGCAGAACGATACACGACACACATTTGTCTTTGTGTGGACATTGAGGCCTTGTCGGTTCCAATCAAAAGAAACAAATTTATTTTTTGGTTTGCAGTTGGTTTGTTTGTTGTTGTTCGCCATCGACTTTCGTCCTGCAAAGAACACTGTGACGTTGTGTCGTAGATGCTGCGATATCTTTATCTTTCGGCCAGACCAGTTGCGTGAGGTGACTTTTCTCAAAGGGGACACCTTTCATTACTGAACTAAAGAGAAGATATCTCCATATGGTTTGGCTTGGTTCGTTCTCAATCTGTCACTACCAAACCCTGAAAGGGCTTAAGTAATAGAATGTAGTCCAGAGAACGGAATGCGTTGTGTCGTAGTTAACAGCTTGACTGCGATATTTACACCTTTCGGTCCAACACATCCGACTTCAGCAAGCCTTTTTTGAGTACCGGGTTAGTATTCCTTCTTCGATCCATTCTCCTTAGCTAGTCTGCCCTGTTGCAGCCTGTTATCCAGGATCACCGCGTGGAGGTGTAGAAGGGTCTTGGCTCCATATAATGTACAAGATGTCGCTTACCAATGACACTCTTACCGGTCACAGTTCACGCATGTTAGCTCACTTCAACTGATGCACACTATTTAGAAATTGAATAAACAAAGAAACATTATGTTTATTTTGTACATATGTATATTTTGTTCTTATTAAAAAAAAATTATTCTAGTTTTCCCGAAAGTTTTAAAATTTAGTTATTGACGATAAGTGGGAATGAGTGAGTTTTTGGTGGCACATCTTGGCATTGTGAAAATGACTTATACCATAAGATGAACTAGTCCAATGGCGGCGCGGCACTGAGCCCGACACATCCAGTCTCAGCTCACTTTTTGGGGGGACCAGGTTTGCCTTCCCACTACAATCCCTATTCCCTAAGCCGGACTGCACAGTTCCACTCTACTTCCAGGACAATCCTCATTGTAGGCAGATTAAGGACTTGGTCAACACTAGTTCGCTTATTCCAATGCAAGCAACCAGCAATGAGTCGCTGGCTGCTGTCAACTCATTCATTGTGCTGGATCCTCAACTCCGGTGTCTCATTTGAAGACTAGTGTTTCGCTTACCCTTGACCTTGTTTCCTGTTTTCTCGAACAAGAAGACGAGACTTGTCCAAATGTTGCCACTCTTTAATATCATCGCAACATAACGTTCTGTTTGTGACTTCATCAACTCGAAGCGTATTTATCTAATCATAGCACTGTCCCACCACTAGATTGACATGTCTTTCAGGAAGCCTGTGACAAACAGTTACACGCCCTGAGGTCAATGGTCGTAGTGAAAATATGGCGAGGTTGCTGGCCTAATTCACAACTCTGCTAAGTCGTCTTTTATGATATTGAAAAGCGTTTTAGCAGCAAAGTGGACAGCGAAATTATTCTCGTGGCAAAGATGCGAAGTTAAATCCCCGGTCTCGGCACGCTCAAGTCTACCCAACTGAATATGACAACTGCATGATTAACATTTGCAGAAGGCATGACACCGAGAGCTAGAACTCGGCGGAACACAGTGCTGAGACTTAGTACAATTACGATTCTATCACTTCATCCCCGACAGCAGTGTCTTCTATAGCGCCAACTCTACCTTTACTATTTAATATTAGCATTGAGTGGCCCCGTTCTTGCCTCTGTATTAGTTACCCCCTAGTACACCTCGAATTATCGCTGTGTCGTTATGGCATATATTCGCTTTCCAAGAAGGCAAAGCAACTTCCTTTCTCGAATATATCAGACGAGAACAGACAATACAGAACTAACACACACAACGAAATGCCTGATATTGAAAAGATAACGATGGAGATAAAACCTGTAAATAAAAACAAGGAAGGAAGCATATTTGACAAGTTAAGCGCATTACAATCCCTGACCTTTGTCAACAATGGTGACGTTCTGTGCTCATTAGGATAAACCCGGACGACATGATATGTCCGAATTATGAATCATGTAACACGAGCTCGTCACGGAGTGGTCCCAAGGTTGGGCGAAAGAAATAGGCTCCCTGCATGCTTACAAGCATGTCGTAAAAGGTGACTAAAGAAGGTTGTGAATGGGGGTAGCAACATCATCATGTAAACCCATTGCTATTGAATCCGTTAATGTAAATGTTCGGACACGGGCTTCCTGTAAGGGGGTCAGCTGTAGATAGTTTACTTGGAACGAAGAGATAGATCAATCGATCAAACAATCAATCTATCAATCAATCAACAAATCAACGCATTTATCAATAAATTAGCCAATCAAATAGTTAGTTCAACGATATCATGACAATCAATCAAGCATTCAATCCCTCATTGAATAGGTCAACCAATAAATCAATGAATTTGTTAATCCATAAAATAATCAATCACTTGGATAATGAGACATTCAATAAATCAAACAGCCAATCAAGCAATTAGTCGAACAATAAAAAAAACTTGACAATAATTCAGACAATCAAATAGTTAGTTAGTCAAACAATCAGTAGTCCACGCAAGCAGGTAATCAATCAATCAATCGGAAAAATAGTTAATCAGACAGTAAATAAACCTGATAATAAATAAGACGATCAAACAATCAGTTAGTCAATAAATCTATTGATCATATAATACAATACGACCTGATTGTTACATCCATCTCTTCTGTATCTTGCACTCTCATTCGCTCCTTGCAAAACCTTGGGCCTCCACGGTAGATAATCCCTTACAAAGCGTTGGGCCTCCACGGTAGATAATCCCTTACAAAGCGTTGGGCCTCCACGGTAGATAATCCCTTACAAAGCGTTGGGCCTCCACGGTAGATAATCCCTTACAAAGCGTTGGGCCTCCACGGTAGATAATCCCTTACAAAGCGTTGGGCCTCCACGGTAGATAATCCCTTACAAAGCGTTGGGCCTCCACGGTAGATAATCCCTTACAAAGGGTTGGGCCTCCACGGTAGATAATCCCTTACAAAGCGTTGGGCTTCCACGGTAGATAATCCCTTACAAAGCGTTGGGCCTCCACGTTAGATAATCCCTTACAAAGCCTTGGGCCTCCACGGTAGATAATCCCTTACAAAGCCTTGGGCCTCTACGGTAGATAATCCCTTACAAAGCCTTGGGCCTCCACGGTAGATAATCCCTTACAAAGCCTTGGGCCTCCACGGTAGATAATCCCTTACAAAGCCTTGGGCCTCCACGGTAGATAATCCCTTACAAAGCCTTGGGCCTCCACGGTAGATAATCCCTTACAAAGCCTTGGGCCTCCACGGTAGATAATCCCTTACAAAACCTTGGGCCTCCACGGTAGATAATCCCTTACAAAGCCTTGGGCCTCCACGGTAGATAATTCCTTACAAAGCCTTGGGCCTCCGCGGTAGATAATCCCTTACAAAGCCTTGGGCCTCCACAGTAGATAATCCCTTACAAAGCCTTGGGCCTCCGCGGTAGATAATCCCTTACAAAGCCTTGGGCCTCCACGGTAGATAATCCCTTACAAAGCCTTGGGCCTCCACGGTAGATAATCCCTTACAAAGCCTTGGGCCTCCACGGTAGATAATCCCTTACAAAGCCTTGGGCCTCCACGGTAGATAATCCCTTACAAAGCCTTGGGCCTCCACGGTAGATAATCCCTTACAAAACCTTGGGCCTCCACGGTAGATAATCCCTTACAAAGCCTTGGGCCTCCACGATAGATAATCCCTTACAAAACCTTGGGCCTCCGCGGTAGATAATCCCTTACAAAGCCTTGGGCCTCCACAGTAGATAATCCCTTACAAAGCCTTGGGCCTCCGCGGTAGATAATCCCTTACACAGCCTTGGGCCTCCACGGTAGATAATCCCTTACAAAGCCTTGGGCCTCCACGGTAGATAATCCCTTACAAAGCCTTGGGCCTCCACGGTAGATAATCCCTTACAAAGCCTTGGGCCTCCACAGTAGATAATACCTTACAAAACCTTGGGCCTCCACAGTAGATAATACCTTACAAAACCTTGGGCCTCTACGGTAGATAATCCCTTACAAAGCCTTGGGCCTCCACGGTAGATAATCCCTTACAAAGCCTTGGGCCTCTACGGTAGATAATCCCTTACAAAGCCTTGGGCCTCCACGGTAGATAATCCCTTACAAAGCCTTGGGCCTCCACGGTAGATAATCCCTTACAAAGCCTTGGGCCTCCACAGTAGATAATACCTTACAAAACCTTGGGCCTCCACAGTAGATAATACCTTACAAAACCTTGGGCCTCCACGGTAGATAATCCCTTACAAAGCCTTGAGCCTCCACGGTAGATAATCCCTTACAAAGCCTTGGGCCTCCACGGTAGATAATCCCTTACAAAGCCTTGGGCCTCCACGGTAGATAATCCCTTACAAAGCCTTGGGCCTCTACGATAGATAATCCCTTACAAAGCCTTGGGCCTCCACGGTAGATAGTCCCTTACAAAGCCTTGGGCCTCCACGGTAGATAATCCCTTACAAAGCCTTGGGCCTCCACGGTAGATAATCCCTTACAAAGCCTTGGGCCTCCACGGTAGATAATCCCTTTCAAAGCCTTTGGCCTCCACGGTGGATAATCCCTTACAACGCCTTGGGCCTCCACGGTAGATAATCCCTTACAAAGCCTTGGGCCTCCACGGTAGATAATCCCTTACAAAACCTTGGGCCTCCACGGTAGATAATCCCTTACAAAGCGTTGGGCCTCCACGGTAGATAATCCCTTACAAAGCCTTGGGCCTCCACGGTAGATAATCCCTTACAAAACCTTGGGCCTCCACGGTAGATAATCCCTTACAAAGCCTTGGGCCTCCACGATAGATAATCCCTTACAATGCCTTGGGCCTCCACGGTAGATAATCCCTTACAAAGCCTTGGGCCTCCACGTTAGATAATCCCTTACAAAACCTTGGGCCTCCACGGTAGATAATCCCTTACAAAGCGTTGGGCCTCCACGGTAGATAATCCCTTACAAAGCCTTGGGCCTCCACGGTAGATAATCCCTTACAAAGCCTTGGGCATCCACGTTAGATAATCCCTTACAAAGCCTTGGGCCTCCACGGTAGATAATCCCTTACAAAGCGTTGGGCCTCCACGGTAGATAATCCCTTACAAAGCCTTGGGCCTCCACGGTAGATAATCCCTTACAAAGCCTTGGGCCTCCACGTTAGATAATCCCTTACAAAGCCTTGGGCCTCCACGGTAGATAATCCCTTACAAAGCGTTGGGCCTCCACGGTAGATAATCCCTTACAAAGCCTTGGGCCTCCACGGTAGATAATCCCTTACAAAGCCTTGGGCATCCACGTTAGATAATCCCTTACAAAGCCTTGGGCCTCCACGGTAGATAATCCCTTACAAAGCGTTGGGCCTCCACGGTAGATAATCCCTTACAAAGCCTTGGGCCTCCACGGTAGATAATCCCTTACAAAGCCTTGGGCCTCCACGTTAGATAATCCCTTACAAAGCCTTGGGCCTCCACGGTAGATAATCCCTTACAAAGCGTTGGGCCTCCACGGTAGATAATCCCTTACAAAGCCTTGGGCCTCCACGGTAGATAATCCCTTACAAAGCCTTGGGCCTCCACGGTAAATAATACCTTACAAAGCCTTGGGCCTCCACGGTAGATAATCCCTTACAAAGCCTTGGGCCTCCACGGTAGATAATCCCTTACAAAGCCTTGGGCCTCCACGGTAGATAATCCCTTACAAAACCTTGAGCCTCCACGGTAGATAATCCCTTACAAAGCCTTGGGCCTCCACAGTAGATAATACCTTACAAAACCATGGGCCTCCACAGTAGATAATACCTTACAAAACCTTGGGCCTCCACGGTAGATAATCCCTTACAAAGCCTTGGGCCTCCACAGTAGATAATACCTTACAAAGCGTTGGGCCTCCACGATAGATAATCCCTTACAAAGCCTTGGGCCTCCACGGTAGATAATCCCTTACAAAGCCTTGGGCCTCCACGGTAGATAATACCTTACAAAACCTTGGGCCTCCACGGCAGATAATCCCTTACAAAGCCTTGGGCCTCCACGATAGATAATCCCTTACAAAGCGTTGGGCCTCCACGATAGATAATCCCTTACAAAGCCTTGGGCCTCCACGGTAGATAATCCCTTACAAAGCCTTGGGCCTCCACGGTAGATAATCCCCTACCAAGCCTTGGGCCTCCACGGTAGATAATCCCCTACAAAGCGTGCTTGAGTTGAATGCATTTAGTTTTCCTTGGAATATATAGCTACAATGGAGATGCAAGGCTCACCCTGGGGGCCACTCTTCTCTCTCTTCTCTCACCTCACCCTGTTTCATTTGACTCTTTCACACGCGCCCTCATGGTGAGGCCTTTCCATTGCACTTTGGTTGGGCTAGCTTCTGAGGTCGCACAAACCTAGCATAGGTACATACAGATGCACACATGCATCCAAGCACTGGTTTATGCGTCCTGATATCGCCCAATTGACTACGGTCTGGGGTGGAAAATGGCGCGCCTCCGCCAGTAGAAACTAGTGAGGCAAACATCTAAGCAAGAAAAAAAAAAATAGCTACAATGGAGGTCACATGGCGACGTTCCCCTTCTCTCTCTTCTCACCTCACTCTGTTTCATTTGAATCTGTCCTACAGTCACACTCTTGCACAAGTTTCTCACGCGCCCTCAGGGTGCGACTCTTCCATAGCACTTTGGTTGGGCTTGTTTCTGAGAGCGCACAAACCTAGCACAGGTACATAAAGGATGTACACATACATTCAAGCACTGGTTTATGCGTCTTAATATCGCCCAAACTGACTACGGTCTAGGGTGGAATAGGCGCGCCTCCGCCAGTAGAAACTAGTGAGGCAAACACATTTTTTGTTTGTTTTATTTTTTGCTTAGATGTTTGCTTCACTAGTTTCTACTGACGGAGGCGCGTATTTTTCCACCCCAGACCGTAGTCCATTGGGCGATATTAAGACGCATACACCAGTGCTTGGATGCATGTGTGCGTCTGTATAAAGCTGCAATGGATACGCTCATCCCTATATATTTTGGATCGTCTTCTAGATTTTCTGTCAACGAGACACAAGCTTTCCTGGTTTCCTCTTCCATCGTTCTCCCCCAGTTCTTATTTGGTCTTCTTACGTGTCTTGTCTCTGTGGATTCCAGTCAAGCGAATGACTGGCTACAATTTCTCATCCTTAATCTTTCGTTGTGTTGGTCGTTATCCTGTTGTCTGGCACAGATCTGTGTTGGTCATTAGCCCTGGTTATGTATAATACGTAGTACGGAACAGATACATTATTTCTTCCTGGGAATGTCGCAAGAGGCAGTTAAAGAAGGATGTGAATATCGCTAGCAACCACACCGAGTTAAAACCATTGTCGATGAAAGCACACAGTAAACAAGTGGATTTCGGATTCTCTAAGGGATCAAGATGCTGAGCAGCACATGAGCTGCAGTGGTTAGAGACCCATAGCTGTGCTAGCGTCAGGGTCAGCGAACCATAGCTGCCAAGACCCTTCTACACCCCCACTCGGTGATCCTGGATAATAGGCTGCAGCAGGGCAGACTGGCTAAGGAGAAGGGATCGAAGAGGGAATGCTAACCCGATACTCAAAAAATGCTTGCTGAAGTCGAATGTATTGGACCGAAAGGTGCAAATATCGCAGTCAAGCTGTAAACTACGGTACAATGCATTCCGTTCTTTGGAATACATTCTGCTACTTAAGCCCTTTCATTGTTTGGTAGTGGGAGATTGAGAACGAAGAAGAAGAAGAAGAAGAAGAAGAAGGATTCTTTAAAATCTGGCCAGGGTGAATCAAATGCAGTGTTGGGCATATACAACGTCATCTGAAGTGGCACATACATGTTGAGGATGTTGATGCTGATGACGATGAAAACATCTGTAGGTGAACCTCTGCTAAATTTAAACTAACCACACAACTTATAATTGCTAAATTTATATTATTTTTCCCTACACAACTTTCTAATTTTAAACTATTTTTCCTCACTCACTACTTGCTAAATTTAAACTATCTTTCACTACACAACTTGTACTTGTTGAATTTAAACTTTCTTTCCACACACAACAATTGCTAAATTTGAACTGTCTTTCCCCATACAACAAATTGATACTATTTTTCAATTCACTTTTCTAAATTTAAACTATCTTTCCCCGCACAATACTTGCTAAATTTTAACTATCTTTCTCCACACAATTCTTGCTAAATTTAAACAATCTTTTTCCATACAATACTTGTTAAATTTAAATTATTTTTCTTCACACAGTACTTGCTAAATTTAAACTTTATTTCTAAATACAACTTATTCTTGCTAAATTAAAACTGTATTTTCCCACACAGCTTATTTTTGCTAAATCTAAACATTATTTCCCCACACATCTTATTCTTGCTAAATTTAAACTGTATTTTCCCACACAACTTATTTTTGCTAAATTTAAACAACCTTTCCCCGACACAACTAATTTTTGCTAAATTTAAACAACCTTTCCCCGACACAACTAATTTTTGCTAAATTTAAACAACCTTTCCCCGACACAACTAATTTTTGCTAAATTTAAACAACCTTTCCCCGACACAACTAATTTTTGCTAAATTTAAACAACCTTTCCCCGACACAACTAATTTTTGCTAAATTTAAACAACCTTTCCCCGACACAACTAATTTTTGCTAAATTTAAACAACCTTTCCCCGACACAACTAATTTTTGCTAAATTTAAACAACCTTTCCCCGACACAACTAATTTTTGCTAAATTTAAACAACCTTTCCCCGACACAACTAATTTTTGCTAAATTTAAACAACCTTTCCCCACTACATTTAAACTTTCGTTTCACTCACAATTTCTTAACCAATCAAAGCCTGTCGCTCCTATCGGTACATACGTCATTGACAACATCCCGCCAGAATACACAGCCCTTTCTCCACGTGCAATAATGTTGTCTTAGTTCTTTATCGCATTCTCTGCTCCGTGTATTTTTGGGTCTACCTCTCTTTCCCTTCCCTTGAGAATTCCATATAAAAGCCCGTCTTGTTATGTTGGTCAGAACCTTACGCAGCGCATGTCCTCTCCAATCCAAACCTTTTGGCTTTGTTGTTCCAGTAGCTGTTATTGGCTCCTTTCCCATAGGTCTTCATTTCTAACCGTGTTCTGCCACTTTATGCCCATTTTCATTCATGAAGGACTGGAGTCTTTGTTGTGTGTCCTACTACGTTCAAAAAAATGTTCCCTTCACAATAATCTCCTGCTATATTTTAACTAACTTTCATCTAACAACTTCCAGCTGCTACACTTATATTAACTCTCTCATCACAACTTGCAGTTGCTACATTTAAACTAACTTTCCCATCACAACTTCCACCTGTTACATTAAAACTAACTTATCCATCTCAACTTGCAGTTGCTACATTTAAACTAACTCTCCCATCAAAACTTCCACCTGTTACATTTATACTAACTCTTCTATCACAACTTCCAGTTGCTACATTTAAACGAACTCTCCCATCACAACTTCCACCTGTTACATTTAAACTAACTCTTCTATCACAACTTCCAGTTTCTACATTTAAACTAACTCTCCCATCACAACTTCCACCTGTTACATTTATACTAACTCTTCTATCACAACTTCCAGTTTCTACATTTAAACTAACTCTCCCATCACAACTTCCACCTGTTACATTTAAACTAACTCTCCCATCACAACTGCCAGTTGCTACATTTAAACTAACTCTCCCATCACAACTTCCACCTGCTACATTTAAACTAACTTTCCCATCACAACTTCCACTTTCACCTCACAACCGCCACGTGCAATGTTAAAGCTTGGTGGAAACTTAATCAAAATGGGGCAGACTAACCTAAACGGTTTGTTTCCATTCTATTGCTAATCGACACAGACTTTCAAACATTTGCCCCAGACCCATCTCCGGGTTGGACACAGATATCTATTGACGCCTGCTTACA
This sequence comes from Ariolimax columbianus, assembly GCA_036924085.1. Taxonomy (NCBI): domain Eukaryota; kingdom Metazoa; phylum Mollusca; class Gastropoda; order Stylommatophora; family Arionidae; genus Ariolimax; species Ariolimax columbianus. Next base: position 30,973,027 of record JAVGWX010000006.1, read on the forward strand.
AACTGCTCACTATCGGTAATAAATTAATGGACTGGGTAAGAGGGTGTTTATTGGCAGACAAGTGCAGATTTTCGAAATAAACCCAGTAAGCTATCCTCTCACGAGAATAGTACCGAGTTATACAAATCACATGTAGCCTCTCAAGATTATTGTAAAATGGCATGGGGTTAGCAACATCATCAAGTAAAACCTTTGCTATGTAACCACTACTGCAGATGATCAGGTACAGGATTCCTGAATAGGGGTCAGTTGTATGCTTCATTTGGCGCGAAAAAGAGAAATATCAAGCTCTGTTCACCGCTTTCCGAATGTGTGCAGAACTAGGTGTTTAAAAAAAAATAAATTCTGCCCAGTTTGCAAATGGTCTGGGAACAGAACGGAACAGAACTGCAAGCAGTGACGTCATTTGGTAGATTAAAGTAAAGGTGAAGGTAGCCAGCCACCCGTTAGCAGACACTGACGTCTGGTATAACGTGTTAGAAACATCATTGTACTAAGTCGCAGGTAGTTTTTCATCATACTGGGCAATCAATTTCTTTTCTCGATGCTTTGTCGTTCCTAATTGTAAGTAAGGTAGCCATTTTCAGCTGGTTAAACCGAAATCGGAGGATGCCCCCAGTCGGTAGCGAAGATAGTATAAGATATGGAACTGATCATATAACTTCACGAACGTTGAGAACTCTAACACTGAGGGTCAAACATTTCATTTCTAAACGTCAGGCGCTGCTTCTGTTCTAAATATGTGTCATTTCTGACATAAAATAATATAAAATGGTTGGTTTAATTAAAAAATAGACATCCAGACATGGCCCTCTGAACACTCCTCTGCATCAAATTCTTATTACACTAACAATTTTTCCCCCAACTGGGAACTCAAGAAGTTTCCGTGCGCCAAAGCGATTAGTGTTTATTTTCTGGAGGCAAATAGGCTAGATTCAATTCCTAATTTTTACACGCTTTAGTTTACGCAGCTGTAAATGTCAATCTGATTTACATAACGAGAACGCAATGCTAATGAAGTTTAGTAAAAATGGAGATGATTAATAATAAAAACGGTTTGTTTCCACTCTTATGCGCATCGACACAGATATTCAAACATTTGCTTTCGACCAAACACCGAGCGGACACAAATATCTCTTGGCGTCTGTCCACAATCTGGTCATTGATGGTGATCAAGTACCAGGCTGGGGTTTAGCATGTTCATTTGTTGACAAGTTGTGGCGCAGATGTTCGATTTACGCAAGCTATACTCAATGCTTTCTGGATGTGTGCAGAACTGGGTCCTTTTGGAGAAGGAGAGGAGATTGAGTGGCGGGTGGAGGGCGATTTTAGACGGTCAATCTGCGAAGTTGTTTGCGAATGGTCTGGTTACAGGAATGACACATAACTGTAAACGTTGAGATTATCTGGGTTTAGCCAGCCAACCAATGAATCAACCAACCATCCAGTCCGCCAGCCAGTCAGTCAACCAATGAACCAGCCCACAAACTAACTAGCCAATCTACAAACCGGGGAACCAAGCAGCCAACCAACCAACTAAAAAACCAATCAACCAATGACAGCTAGTCAACCAACCAACCATCCAGCCCACCAGCCAGTCAGCCAACCAACAGACTAATCAACCATCCAGCCAACCAACCAACCATCCAGCCCACCAGCCAGTCAGCCAACCAACAGACTAATCAACCAACCAGCCAACCAACCAACCATCCAGCCCACAAGCCAGTCAGCCAACCAGCCAACCAATGAACCAGCCCACAAACCAACCAGCCAACCTACAAACCAGGCAACCAAGCAACCAACCTACTAACCAATCAATCAACCAGCAAACCAACTAACCAACCAGCCAACCAACAGACTAGTCAACCAACGAGCCAACCAACAGACTAATCAACCAACCAGCCAACCAACAGACTATTCAAGCAACTAGCCAACCAACAGACTAGTCAACCAACCAGCCCACCAACAGACTAGTCAACCAACCAGCCAACCAACAGACTAGTCAACCAACCAGCCAACCAACAGACTAGTCAACCAACCAGCCAACCAACAGACTAGTCAACCAACCAGCCAACCAACAGACTAGTCAACCAACCAGCCAACCAACAGAATAGTTAACCAACCAGCCAACCAACAGACTAGTCAACCAACTAGCCAACCAACTAGCCAACCAACAGAATAGTTAACCAACAAGCCAACCAACAGACTAGTCAACCAAACCAGCCAACCAACAGACTAGTCAATCAACCAGCCCACCAACAGACTAGTCAACCAACGAGCCAACCAACAGACTAGTCAACCAACCAGCCAACAAACAGAATAGTCAACCAACCAGCCAACCAACAGACTAGTCAACCAACCAGCCAGCCAACAGACTAGTCAACCAACCAGCCAGCCAACCGACTAGTCAACCAACCAGTCAACCAACGAGCGAACCAACAGACTAGTGAACCAGCGAGCCAACCAACAGACTAGTCAACAAACCAGCCAACCAACCAACCAACCCTGTAAACGGTCACCTGGTTTTATTGTAAGGGAAGAGCAAGGAAGAAAATTGGTCAGGCCCACAAAAAAAAAAATAAAAAAATACCGCCCATTCACCGAAGACTAACACTGGAGAGAGTCTGAATTGTAGAACGGTTAAAGCGTTTGCCGCCATCCTACAAGTGCACGGTTGGATCTCTGATTTACAAAATAACTTGTATTAAACCTAGCTTTAAATTAGTGTCTGACTTGTAATCAGTGAAGACAAAACCACCTGGGAGTCAACTCGTGACTCCAGCTCCCAAATTTGGATGCCTCATCACTGTCGAAGACGGACGTGTCGGACCGAACGGTGCAAATATCCCATTCAAGCTGTAAACTAGCGACACAAAGCATTCTGTTATCCGGACTACATCTTGCTACTTGCAAAGTCCTGCTCATGGCTTTGTAGCGGGGGATTGAGAACGAACGCAGAAGAAGAAAGAGGATATCTAATGCACTGACGTCTCCAACACTTCCTACTGACGTCAGTCTCTGCTTTGGGTTGCCTTGACCTTACCTATTTACTCTTTATTATCCTTCTTCTCGCACGCTTCCGCACCACAGTTGTAATTCCCATTCTCCCTCTCTATCTCTCTCCGTCAGCCTACGTCTGTACCCAATCTTCCAGCCTGGCTTAATTATTCTGGAGTAATCTCGCTGGACTTCGATCTCTGACTATACAACAGATAAGTCGATGGCTTCTTCTTCCAAGCAAAGATGAACAGAAACCAGCCAAAGAATGGAGACAATTTCGCCTCACCAATGTGTGTTCAACGGGAAACAAACTGGAAAGAAGGAAAACAAAGTGGTAAAAACTGTACATTTCTCGTGTAACATTATCCTGCATAATAGAAGGCTGTTCCGGAAACCCTGTGATCTATAGCTATTATTAGCCAGTTGTGACCTGTAGGCCCTGGCGTAGCACATATTAATGTATGTGTTGCTAATTATCTAGCACGACTTCATCTAAAAGTATGTAGAAAGATCCAGTAACTATTATTAGAAAATATATAATGAAAGGATTTGTAAAAGTTAAAGATTGTAAAACTTCTTGCAAGTGTTGCGAAGTCTCTCGTACACAAAAGGATTATTATAATAAGATAATACTATATTTTGTGTGTGTGTGTGTGTGCGCGCGCGCGTGTGTGTGTGTATGCGCACACGTGCATGAGTAGGCGTGTTTGTGTGTATGTGTGTGAGTGTAACACAATCAATCTCAAAGTTTGAATATTTATGTGAACACATCATAACCCGAGTGGTCTGCCGGGGTCTTTGTATGGCACGGACAAGAATACACCACTGACCCACAGAGAGCATGTCGTAAGAGGCGACTAACTGTGTGACATGGCATAACACCGACCATGGTTAGGGTGGTTTGTTTAGAGCAGCATAGATTGCGCATAACAGGCTGCGGGTCTACTTTACTCTAGTGTTTGAATCTATTAAGATGGAATCGCACATCGGTTAACCACATTTCGCGGCACTTGTCCCAAAGTAGCGGAGTAATACGCTGCTCGAGCCTAGCCAGCTAAGCAGGAAATCCTTCTCCCGGCTACATCCAGTTCATACCAGAGCTGGGACATGCACAGGGGAAATCTGCCCCTGTAGAAGTACAGGTCGACTTAGGACTAATAAATCAGAACACATCATAACTCGCGAACTGAAAGACATGTCGAGCTGACATTTTCACTGAACAGTCTATAACATATTTGTAGATGGGTGCAAATGATTTCAAGCTCCTATGTTATTCTCTTTCCAAGTTACATGATTATATGATGCATACGATCAATCCCATGTATATAATCTTTTATCGAAGCAATGAAAACCACCAAAACAATTACAAAAAGACGAGATTTATCTCCTAAAACATTTGGCATGAGGTGTTCAACGATTTTACATTTTCTTTTACATATTGAATGAAAACGGTTGGCTTCATTTGAATTTATTACCAAATTGTGTGTGCTAGGCTTTTAAACAAAGCACGAGAAAAGAGACGTTCACGCCAAAGGGGGAAGAGATTGGCAGATTATAGAGAGGAGCAAGGGGTGAGAGAGATTGGTGGATTGAAGGGGAGGTGGAGATTGGTGAGTTAAGGTAGACTAGGTTAGGGAAGAGGGGAACAATTTGAGTAGGTAAGAAATAATCAGAGAGATTTATGGAGAAAGAGAAGAAGCGATGGCGCGTTTCAGAGTAAAACGGAAGTGTAATGGGGTATGACGCAGCCAAGATTAAGAACCACCTCTTTCAATAAAATATTTATGTGTGCATATTAATATATACATGGTGTGTTAAAAACGTATCTTTTTTTTGTTTGTTTTTGCTATCGCGTTATTTCCATATTCCCCAAGGCGGTGTGCGTTGCACTGTGGTTTTTATTTTGCGCCTATCGGCCCAGTGCATCCGGCTTCAGCATGTATTTTATGTAAGGGTTTGCTTCCTCTTGCATTTTCTAAGGGTTTGCTTCCCTGGGGTAACGGCCGGTGCTGTGATGGTGAGCGAACCCAGCACCTTCTGTTTGTGAGCCGTGTCACTTAATTAACCACTGGCTCACGCCGTCCCCAAAAACGTACCTGATCTCAATTTTTATTAGTGAAAATAAATGAGCCTGGCAAATTGTCCTTCGACATCTAGATATACGAGACCGTCATACATTTGTGTGAATATTTTCGCGCCTGCAGATTACTTCAGCCGCTGGCAGTCATCTTTTCAGTGTTGTGTATAGTGAGCATCAGTAGGGTTTTCATTCAACAGGTGCGCAACAATGTCAAGGTCATGTTGACCGTTTTCTTTGACCCCCATGGAGTTGTTCATCACGAGTACGCACCAGATGATAAAAACATGACCAAAGAGTAGTACCTGGAGATCATCCATCGCCTTGGTGATGCTGTTCGACGCAAATGACCGGACCTATAGACAACTGCAACTGGGCAGCTCCATCCTGACAACACGCCCGACCTTTTTTTCACATCTGATTTAGGTTTTCTTTGCCAAACAAAATATGCATCTGGTTTACAGGGCTCCCTATCCTCACAATAAGTCTCCTTGCGATGTTTGCCTGTTCGCAAGCTGAAAATTCCGCTTAAAGGGACTCGTTTTGAATCACAAGAAGACATTATACGGAATGCTACGACCCGGCTGCACTCCATTTCCAAAGAAGCCTTCCTGAAATGCTTCAAACAAAGGTGGGATTGCTGGGAGAAGTGTGAAGTCAGAAGAAGAGTACTTTGAAGGAGATTAGGGGTTAAAACTTCCAAGTGAGTAATTGCATTTTTCCGGCTTTAAGGTCGCATACTTTTTGAATACACCTCATCCATGTGTATACATACAAATTTGTTTGTTGTGCATTTAATATCTTTACATTTCAACAAATTCCCTAAAGCAAAGAAAGCCTGTCTTGACTTTCGTATTCTTAACTTGATATCTTTATCAGTGCTAACATACAGCACGAGTCTCGGACAATCATCAGACAATCCCAGAGATTATTGAAGGCAACGAGAATGTTGATTTATAGAAGCATCTTGAGAATTCAATGGACTGCAAAGAAAGCTGATAACATGGTACTTGAAGAGGGAGAGACACAAAGAAAGCTGATAACATGGTACTTGAAGAGGCACAGACCAGACACAAAGAAAGCTGATAACATGGTACTTGAAGAGGCACGGACACAAAGAAAGCTGATAACATGGTACTTGAAGAGGCACAGACCAGACACAAAGAAAGCTGATAACATGGTACTTGAAGAGGGACAGATACAAAGAAAGCAGATAACATGGTACTTGAAGAGGCACAGACCAGACACAAAGAAAGCTGATAACATGGTACTTGAAGAACGAGAGACACAAAGAAAGCTCATAACATGGTACTTGAAGAGATACAGATACAAAGAAAGCTGATAATATGGTACTTGAAGAGGTACAGATACAAAGAAAGCTGATAACAGGGTACTTGAAGAGGCACAGACACAAAGAAAGCTGATAACATGGTACTTGAAGAGGCACATACCAGACACAAAGAAAGCTGATAACATGGTACTTGAAGAGGCACAGACACAAAGAAAGCTGATAACATGGTACTTGAAGAGGCACAGACCAGACACAAAGAAAGCTGATAACATGGTACTTGAAGAACGAGAGACACAAAGAAAGCTCATAACATGGTACTTGAAGAGATACAGATACAAAGAAAGCTGATAATATGGTACTTGAAGAGGTACAGATACAAAGAAAGCTGATAACATGGTACTTGAAGAGGCACAGACACAAAGAAAGCTGATAACATGGTACTTGAAGAGGCACAGACCAGACACAAAGAAAGCTGATAACATGGTACTTGAAGAGGCACAGACACAAAGAAAGCTGATAACATGGTACTTGAAGAGGCACAGACCAGACACAAAGAAAGCTGATAACATGGTACTTGAAGAGGCACAGACACAAAGAAAGCTGATAACATGGTACTTGAAGAGGCACAGACACAAAGACAGATTATGGTAAAAATCACAGTCATTCAATTTCGGACATCTCATGAAAAGAGGCAGGTTAAAACATACAGTGACAACGGTCTGAATCCCATGGATAGAGATAGAGGGTGGCAAAGAGAGAAAATATTGGACTGGCTGAGGGAATGGCATGGAAGACGACCAACGGCGAAACTAGTAAACTACCCACGCGATTACAGAAAGTGAGGATCCATGATCACCAACACCAACAGGCAGGGCATTTGATGATGATGATGATTACGATGATTGATATATATATATATATGTAAATCCATGAAATGCAAACAGACTTCACAGAAGACCAGAGATCACATATATATGAGGAACATCTATGAAAAATGTTGAGAGAATGCAACCAAGGCATTCGATTGAGTAAAATATCCGAATTTGTAGAAAATCTTGATAGATATTGAGTTTCCAATAATCTAATCCATCTAATTGAATAATTATATCAGAAACAACAAGCTGATGTCAGAGTACCTGGTGAAACATAAGATTGATTCGAATTACAAATGGGAGTAAGGTAGGGGTGTATCACCTCCGCTTACCTATTCATGCAAAGTACATAATGAGGAACTTTATAGAGGGTGAGCATATAGAAATTCTCGATCCTTTTACAATCGGCGAATACTTCTTCTTCTTCTTCTTCTGCGTACACAGTCAGACAGTAACCATTATTTTCTCGAAAAAAGCGGCGGTCATCCTGAGACTCTCGCCACTACCATAGAGCTTGTCTTGCAGTTCCACTGGCAATGGCCACATCTGCTCTCTCTGATCCTCGTATGTCGGGCAGTTCTGCAGCAGATGTTCAGTGGTCATTTTACCAGTACCGCACGGGCATTCGTCGGTACACCCTATCTTCAATTTGTTGAATAGGTGGTACCTCAGTCTGTTGTGGCCAGTGCGAAGTCTGAAGACAACGACCTGCTCTCTTCGGTTCAACTGGTAATAGGCATCGTTTTTGGTGTAACCAGTATGTTCGGTTTCCCATTTGGACATGTATCTGGCTTTGATAAGCCGTTTTGACTCTTCGTACGTCATACTGGTATCTGTTTGTGGTAGCCTTGCACCTTCTTTTGCCAGTCTGTCTGCCTCCTCGTTGCCTTGGATGTTGCAGTGTGACGGAACCCACTGTACCACTACCCTTTTTGGTGCGGACTGCTGGCACAGTTTGCAGAGTGCTGCTCTTAAGTCATTAAGCTCAGTGTTTTTCTGGCTTTTTAGCGCTGTGACTACTTCGAGAGCATCTGTCAGCAGGACTATATGGCTCTCATTTTCACTGTGTGTTACCATTTCTTCCACTGCCGCCCTCAGTGCCTCTGCCTCTGCTCTGAAATTGCTTGTGTACTTACCAGTAGCGAATGACAGTGTTATTTTTCTGCCATTTGGTAGGTTCAGGAATGCTCCTGCCCCTCCGTTCTGTGTAGTGTTTGTTACAGAACCGTCGGTGTATGCATGGGTCCAGTCCATGCTTGGGTAGCTTTTCGTTATGAAGCTTAGGGTAGTGTCTCTCCTTTCTTTTTCACTCTGGCAGTTTTTGTTTGCAATACCTGGTATATTTTCTACCACTTCTGGAAATATATCCTGCCTCCAAGTAGGTTTTCGTACAGTAGTGATGGGTTTTGGTGTTGTTAGTGAGTTTATGGGATCTTCGTGCATCTTTGCTTTGGCTATTTCTGCAAAGTTTCTCCGCTTTAGTTTCCCATTTCCCAAATTGTTTAGTCTCTGGTACATTGGATGGTCCGTCAGTCTTCTGAGTTTCTCTGACTGCAGCTGGGCTCTGCAGTCTCTTCTATCGGTCATGGATTGCAGTTTTGTAATCTTTTCAAGTTCTACAATTGGCGTTGACTTCATGCCACCTGTTATAATTCTCATGGCTTGGTTTTGAAGTTTGTTAACTTTATCGAAGTTCGCCTTCGCTGCGGTTGTCCATGCCGCAATGCCATACTCGAGAACTGGTCTCACTCTTCCAGTGTACAGTTTCTTTAGTATGCCTTCGTCTGCTCCCCAGCTTGTGCCAGCAAGTTTCCTCATGATCGCCATTCTTTCTCTGGCTTTCATTCGGTTTCTCTCAATCTGACTTTTCCATGTCATGCGCCGATCAAATGTGACTCCCAGATAGGTTGGGTTGTCGTTTGGCTGCAGGATTTTGCCATTTAGCCTTAATTTGGTACTTTGGGGTTTTAATGAGAGCGAGAATATTGTGCACGTGGTTTTCTCCTCGTTTATTTTGACAAGCCATGAGTTCGCCCATTCTTCCAGCGATGTTAGGGCCGTCTGCATCCGATTTCTTGCTATGGTGAGATTCTTTTCAGAGGTCCACATAGCCAGATCGTCTGCAAACATTGAGCTATGGACTCTTCTTGGTATATTCTCTGTAAAATCGTTTATATATACCAGGAAGAGTGTGGGTGACAATACTCCCCCTTGGGGTACTCCCTGCTCGAGTGTCACCTTTTTGCTCATCTGCCCTTGTACTTGGACTCTGGCCGTTCTTTGTTTGAGGTAGTGGTTGATCCACTTGTACATCTTCCCACAGACATCACTTCTTCTTAGCTTGACTCTAAGTCCATCCTTCCAGACTTTGTCAAATGCCTTTTCCAGATCCACCCAAACAGCTACTGTGTGTTTCTGTGCCTGGTAGGCATCTTCTATCTCCTGGGCTATGAGGATGACCTGGTCCTCAGTGGATCTGTGCTGTCTAAAGCCGGCTTGCTGTGGAATTAGTATTCGTTTTTCTTCCAGATGCCACATCAGTCTGGTGTTTATCATCCGTTCCATCAGCTTGCCAACACAGCTCAGTAGGCTTATGGGCCTGTATCCATTTGGATCTGTTTTGTCCTTCCCTGTTTTTGGTACTGGTACCAGTATTGCATCTTTCCATGCCTGGGGTACAATACCCCTTTTCCAGCTTTGGTTCAGGACTGATAGTAGTTTCTTCTTCGCTGTTTGGCCCAGCCCCATCAGCATTTCGTTTGTTATCCCGTCTTTTCCGGGAGATTTCCTTTTCTTTAGTGTACTCATAGCCTCTTCCATTTCGCGCATTGTTAGTTTGGCCATCATGTGCTCTTCAGGAGCCGTATTTATGTTTTCGTGTCCCTTTAGCTCTTCGCTAATGTCTGTATGCTTATCTGCAGGGACCTCGATGTGGTTTGCTCTGGCATAGTGATCGACAAAGGCGTTTGCGGCTTTCTTACCTGTGATCAAGTTCTCGCCCTGCTTGATAGTAATTTGTTTATTTGACGGGGTTTCGTCGTTCATGGCTCTGACTAGCTTCCATAGCTTGTTCCCGTCTTTGTCCAGGTTCAGACTTTCCGTTTTATTTTTCCAACTTTCTCTTGCTGTTTGCTTGAGAGTGTGTTTGTACTTCGCCGCGGCGGCTTTGAGGGCGATGTTTGCCTCCATGGATTTTTCTCGTTCTGCCATGTTCCTAGCATTTGTTACTGCATCTTCCACTTTCTGTAACTCATCATTCCAGTAGGGCTTATAGTTTTTCCTAGCTCCTCTTGGGATGGTTTCAGTGGCGGCTTGCATTATTGCCTTGCTTAGGCTCTCCACCATGGGCTTCATTTTGGTGTTTCGTGTGTTGATGGTTTCACACAGCCCATCTGTCAGGATTGCAAATCTGTCCCAGTCGGCTCGTTTGTAATTCCAACGTGGGAGCGGTTTTGTTTCCTGTGGGCCTACTTCCATGTCAATGGTTAGCCTGATCGGCCTGTGGTCGCTACCTGCCAGTTGGTTTAGCACCTGGCGGTCTATTTTATAGTGTATGTCCTGTGTGGAGAAGGCCAAATCTGGAGTCGAGGTGGTGTGCCATGTTCTTGAATAGAAGCTAGGGCTATCCTCCGGCCTATTGATTAGGGAGAGATTTGCATCTATCTCCCAATCTTCCACTTCGTCACCTCTACTGTCTGTGTCAGAGTATCCCCATCTCTCCGAGTGGCTGTTGAAATCTCCAACTACTATGTCTCTGACCTCCATACTCGAGAGCGATAGGTCTCTGTTTGGTGGTCCGTACAGATTGAAAATGCGGAGCTTCGTCTCTTTAGCCATTATGTCAACTCCTACAATTTCTGCTTGTCCGGTGTGATTGACAGGTACCGCGCTACTCGGTATGCTGTTTCTGGTCAGTATCAGGACCCCTCCTTTGTGACCTTCTCTATCTAGACGGAAGGTCTGATATCCTCTGATTGAGAATTTATGGTTATTGTTGAGGTGCGTTTCCTGGATACATGCCACGTCAATCTTACCTTCATGCAGGTGGTGTTAGGGAAAGTTTTTTGTTAATGACTCCCTCCGCATTCCACTGTAGTATTTTGAGGGTCTTGAGGTTTTGGCCAATAGACGTTGCCCCATAGCCATGTGCCTTGACTCCACGACACATGGGTGGGTGACCACCAGTAGTCAAGGGTGGGCCCCTTCGAGGCGTGAGGCCCGGCGCTATCGCTGCCTGGCGGGTCTCCTCAGGATGAGCGCCATACGTTTTTCTAATAGGTTGTACTGCCATCATACTGTGATTTACGTTGCACTGTTTTGTTAGGCTTGCGGCCCCGTGCATCCGATTTCAACAGGCGTTTCTGTAGGGATGCCCTCCTTAGCCTTTGGCTGTCCCCAGCCTATCTGCAAGGCAGCAGTTGTTTACGATCAGAGTTTTCTCTCTTATGGAAGTTGTCTTACCAGACTATCGAGTCTTCACTACTCGTGTCTATAGGGTGCAATGATGATATGTGATGATATATGAGATGGACTGGTTTACCCGGAAGAGAGGCAATCCAGTGTGTCTGTATCCCAGGATCGTCACGTCCTGCCAGAAACGTAGCATTTGCATGTGAGTGGGGTATCTCTTTTTCCCTTTATTTTCTTGGCTTCTATGCAGAGATGGTACGCCTAGCATTCCCCGCCACCTGGGGTGTTGACACAGTGGGGCAGGTGTGCAATGTCCGCTGGTCTGCATCTCTTCTGCGTCCAGTATGATAGTTATATGGCTGATAACGTACAGAGGTAGATATCGTAGCCGGAGTGCATTCAGCCAGGGGACAAGCCTGGTAATGCCACAGAGATGTTGTTCGCCTGATGTGCAGACAACTCTCATGGTCAGTGGTTGAGTCTTGACAGTTCACAGTGAGGTGGCTGCTCTACTGTTTTCGACACCCCGACCAGGTACTAAGTCTTTGGTTGGTGTTTTCGCACCCCAACGCCGTATAGGGTGAGTATCAAGCAGTTGTCCGCCCGCTTTGATTGGCGGACGGCAAGGACCTCTTACTGTGGCTCTACCTGATAGGGCTGGGGCGCAAGCCCCTGGTCCCGAGCATGTAGGAGCCTCCCATTTCAGTGGTGCTGAGATTTTGGGCGGGATTGCGGCTTACAAGGGTTCGGCCGTAATCCCTCACATGGTAGCCTCGCGCCCTTGGCTTATCAGCCTGGTACGTGCACCAAAGTGTCTGCGGCTCCTCTCGATTTGAGCTGGTTTTCCGTAGCAACGCCCTGTCATTTGTAGGGTAAAACTGACCTGTCTTCAGATGATCTATTTCCAGCACCCGTTCACTATTTGGTCAGACGAATTTATTGAGGGCTTTTGATTGTCAATGACCAGGTATTTGAAATCTGCGGTTTCTGCGGAGTTAAACACGATTTCCGTAGCGTTCTTTCATTTGAGTGTTTGAGAGCTGACTTGTCATCCGTGAGTCTAATACCAGCGTACGTTCATTATTAGACCCAAACGGCAGTGCTCTCGATTTGTCAGTTGTTCTACAGTATTGGCGTGTTCAGTCAAATTAAGCCGCAGGTTCCACACCTGGTGGTGCCCTTCCGTCAATTCCCTTAGCGAGACAATCGAGTGTCTTAGGGGGTAGTCCCAGATTTTCGAGGGTCTAATTCCAGCACATGTTCTCTATTAGACCCCACGAAGGTGTACTTTTGGTAGTCATTCTGCAGTATTGGCGTGTTAAATTAACTTAGGTCTCAGGCTCCACTCCTGATAGTGCTCTTCCGTCAATTCCTTTATCAAACACTGGATGCAGACAAGACCGGGCCACAGGGGGCATAACCCCAGAATTCTGGGGGTCTAAGTCCAGCACCAGTTCAATATTAGACCCCAGAAGAGTGGTCTCGGCATGTCAATCATTTCAGTGTTGGCCGTGTTGAGTCAAATTAAGCCGCAGGCTCCACTCCTGGTGGTGCCCTTCCGTCAATTCCTTTAAGTTTCAGCTTTGCAACCATACTTCCCCCGGAACCCAAACACTTTGGTTTCCCGGAAGCTGCCCGCAGAGTCATCGAAGCAACTCCTGCGGATCGCTAGTCGGCATCGTTTATGGTCAGAACTACGACGGTATCTGATCGTCTTCGCGCCTCTGACTTTCGTTCTTGATTAATGAAAACATTCTTGACAAATGCTTTCGCAGTAGCTCGTCTTGCGGCGATCCAAGAATTTCACCTCTAACGCCGCAATACGAATGCCCCCGTTTGTCCCTGTTAATCATTACCTCCAGTTCCGAAAACCAACAAAATAGAACCGAGGTCCTATTCCATTATTCCATGCACCATTATTCAGGCAGCCGAGGCCTGCTTTGAACACTCTAATTTTTTCAAAGTAAACGCGCCGGCCACCCAGGACGCTCAGCGAAGAGCACCCGTGGGAGAGAGCCGGCAGACGGTAGGGCAGGAGACAACGGGCAGTGAACCGGCGCGAGCCGGACCGCCCGCCTGCGCCTGAGATCCAACTACGAGCTTTTTAACTGCAACAACTTTAATATACGCTATTGGAGCTGGAATTACCGCGGCTGCTGGCACCAGACTTGCCCTCCAATAGATCCTCGTTAAAGGGTTTAAAGTGTACTCATTCCAATTACGGGGCCTCGAAAGAGTCCCGTATTGTTATTTTTCGTCACTACCTCCCCGTGCCGGGAGTGGGTAAGTTGCGCGCCTGCTGCCTTCCTTGGATGTGGTAGCCGTTTCTCATGCTCCCTCTCCGGAATCGAACCCTGATTCCCCGTTACCCGTTACAAACATGGTAGGCATGTCACGTACCATCGACATTTGATAGGGCAGACATTTGAAAGATGCGTCGCCGGCACATGAGGCCATGCGATCAGCACAAAGTTATCCAGAGTCACCAGTGGGGACGCCGCAACCCCGCGAGGGGAAACGACGATTGGTTTTGAACTAATAAAAGCGCTCTTTCCGCGAGGGTCGGAGCTTGGTAAGCATGTATTAGCTCTAGAATTGCCACAGTTATCCAAGTAGGATCGTGTCATCTAAGGAACCTCGACTGATTTAATGAGCCATTCGCGGTTTCACCGTGAGACAGTGTGAACTTAGACATGCATGGCTTAATCTTTGAGACAAGCATATGACTACTGGCAGGATCAACCAGATATCTGTCGGAGACGTACGTACAGCACACACCGGTCGGCGGAGGAAGGGTGTGTAAAAAGCCTCGCTGGGACGACGGCCGCAGGGACCGACTGACGGGACGGACGGTTTGTTCCACCCGTCCCTCACTCCGTCGACCTAGGACCGCCTGACAGGGGCCTCCCACACGCACCAGACGACCGACCGACCGGGCTCGCTCGAGGAGGGATGGCAGCGCTCTGTGCAGAACGGATCCCAACGACCTCGGCGACGAATTTCACTGGGACTAGAGACACAATTTGGCCTGCCGGCCTGCCCTTCTCCGTAGGGAGAACGCAGGGCCTCGAGGCAACGATTCCTGCTTTCCATTTGCCGGTCACAAGCTCTTTGCGAGAGTCGGACCACCAGCGAGACGTACTGTCGAGCTCTGCTATAAGCCTTAGATAAATCACCACGGACGGACCACGTTTCCTGATACGGACCAGACTAGCGCACCTCGGTGGAGGAGCCACTACCACAAACCGCACCCAATTCGCACTACGGGGAAAGGCAGGCGAGCGTTTTCCGCAAGCCCGCGCTATCGCTCCGCCTGGCGGGACTGAGATCGCTTTACGAACACTGGTTGAAATTGAGTCCAAACAAAAACTGCCAGACCGAAAAAGAAAGGAGAGACACTACCTTAAGCTTCATAACGAAAAGCTACCCAAGCATGGACTGGACCCATGCATACACCGACGGTTCTGTAACAAACACTACACAGAACGGAGGGGCAGGAGCATTCCTGAACCTACCAAATGGCAGAAAAATAACACTGTCATTCGCTACTGGTAAGTACACGAGCAATTTCAGAGCAGAGGCAGAGGCACTGAGGGCGGCAGTGGAAGAAATGGTAACACACAGTGAAAATGAGAGCCATATAGTCCTGCTGACAGATGCTCTCGAAGTAGTCACAGCGCTAAAAAGCCAGAAAAACACTGAGCTTAATGACTTAAGAGCAGCACTCTGCAAACTGTGCCAACAGTCCGCACCAAAAAGGGTAGTGGTACAGTGGGTTCCGTCACACTGCAACATCCAAGGCAACGAGGAGGCAGACAGACTGGCAAAAGAAGGTGCAAGGCTACCACAAATAGATACCAGTATGACGTACGAAAAGTCAAAACGGCTTATCAAAGCCAGGTACATGTCCAAATGGGAAACCGAACATACTGGTTACACCAAAAACGATGCCTATTACCAGTTGAACCGAAGAGAGCAGGTCGTTGTCTTCAGACTTCGCACTGGCCACAACAGACTGAGGTACCACCTCTTCAACAAATTGAAGATAGGGTGTACCGACGAATGCCCGTGCGGTACTGGTAAAATGACCACTGAACATCTGCTGCAGAACTGCCCGACATACGAGGATCAGAGAGAGCAGATGTGGCCATTGCCAGTGGAACTGCAAGACAAGCTCTATGGTAGTGGCGAGAGTCTCAGGATGACCGCCGCTTTTTTCGAGAAAATAATGGTTACTGTCTGACTGTGTACGCAGAAGAAGAAGAAGAAGAAGAAATTGAGTCGCCGCGGCGAGACAACTACCCCAGATCAATCGGCGAATACAAGATCACAGAGCTAAGATACGCAGACGACACAATGATAATATAAAACAACAAAGAAGGGTTAGAGCAACTAATTGCATCCATGAGCAGATGCAGCCAAGAAACAAACCTCTTTGAACAAATAAACAAAACAAAGATAATTTCGAGCAACACAACAAGAAGTCAAGATATATTAACAAAACGGCTGTGGGGAAATAACAGATCACGAAATTCGAATATCTGGGCTCCAGAATTGAGAACAATGGCGGCTCCTCAAATGTAATTAGGATGAGATTGGCAATGGCAAAACGGAGCTACACAACCTGAGAAAACTGTGACAGAATACCAGCAAACCAACAAAAATGTGACAATTTTGAGAATATGTGCTTTTCCAGTGGCAACATTCGGCTGTGAAACATCGACAGTTACTTATACCTCAATGAAGAGAATCGAGTCCTTAGAGTCATAATGTTATTCAAAATTCCTCAGAATACAATGTACCGAAAAAAGAAGAACGCAGACATTCAACAAGACATTCAACAAGACATTCAGCAAGATATTCAACAAGACATTCAACAAGAGTTGGACATAAGGAGAACTGGTTCATAAAATTATCATCAACAAAATATGTCATCGCTCTGACCTGGAAAGGACTGTGGACTTCATCTAAGCTATAGGACTGAAGATTTAGCATGATCAGACAAACCGGAACGCAGAAGAAGAAGGAGAAGTAGAAGAAGAAGAAGAAGAAGAAGAACTAATAATACATGACCTAGGTCCTGTTTTTCATTCAGGCGGATTAACTTTACGCGAAAATCTATTCCAATTTAGTGACAGTCTGATGAAAGGTGAAATTCATTTATCGGTGAGGGAATATGTTGGATTTACCTGTTCTTGGGCTCACCTGTTCTTGGGCTCACCTGTTCTTGGGCTCACCTGTTCTTGGGCTCACCTGTTCTTGGGCTCACCTGTTCTTGGGCTCACCTGTTCTTAGGCTCACCTGTTCTTGGGCTCACCTGTTGTTGGGCTCACCTGTTCTTGGGCTCACCTGTTCTTGGGATCACCTGTTCTTGGGCTCACCTGTTCTTGGGCTCACCTGTTCTTGGGCTGGTTCGTCTATATTCTTCACATCTGCCACTAATTGCAACCATGTTCTGATATTCGGCCTCTTATCCTGACAGCTCGATTGCCGCTCAAATTATTGAAAACTAGAGTAAAGGGTTGTCATTGCCCTGTTGTTTCCACCCAGTCTTGCATATGCCGTCTTTGTTTGTTTGTTTTTGATTTTGTCGTTTTTGGTTTCCTAGATTGAAAAATAACTATTTTTGAGTTCATTCAAACTTCGTATTTTTCTCTCATCTTTTTACCATTTCTTCTTCTTCGTTCGTTCTCATTCTCCCGCTACCAAACCCTGAAAGGGTAAGTAGCAGAATGTAGTCCAGAGAACGGAATGCGTTGTGTCGTAGTTTACAGTTTGACTGCGATATTTGCACCTTTCGGTCCAACACTTCGACTTCAGCAAGCATTTTTTGAGTATCGGGTTAGCATTCCCTCTTCGATCCCTTCTCCTTAGCCAGTCTGTCCTGCTGCAGCCTGTTATCCGGGATCACCGCGTGGAGGTGTAGAAGGGTCTTGGCAGCTATGGTTCGCTGGCCCTGACGCTAGCAGTCAGCTATGGGTCGCTGACCACTGCAGCTCATGCGCTGCTTAGCATCTTGCTGCCATTTTTTATCATTTGAGATAGCCATACATACGTCAGTGGTGAGCCCTTCTTATTATTCATGAACGCTGGCTGGCTCGATACGAGGGAGACTGATAATCGTTTAGAGTGTCATTTGGCTATTCGTAGTAATTTTGGGGGTAGTTTCCTTCTTGGGGCTTACTATGACCGGGGAAGGAGTAGCTCTGGGGTGTCCAGCGCCGAAACGTGTCCTCGTTGACGTTTAGCCTACACAGCAGTACAGGCTCTTGCGTGGTGCTGGTAGCTGCAAAGATCTCATTGTGTTTCCCACCATCACCCCTTGGAGGTATGCCAACATAAATGTTCAAATGTGCATTAATAAATGTAGAAATAAATACATCGAAGACGCGGTGGTGACGAAGGTCAAGTCGATTAAAAACATATATCTCACGTTACGTCCAGAAGACCTTCGCCAGGAAAAAAAATAAATAAAATAAACTAGCAAATCACAACAAAAAACACGACCTGATGTGAGACGCAGATAAAATACTGTGTTAGTTGGTAGCTATTACCAGGATGTGGTCAGACACATATGAGTTACAGCAGGAAATTTTGAAAAATGTCAGTTACGAAAAAGAGCAGACGAAAGAAAAAAATTCTCAACATGATTACACGTAGAATGATTATACATGAACAAGTGCACACGCAGGAACAGTCGATAACATACATATAGGTTATGGCTCTGTGACGGGACAATAGAAAAGAAACAACCCGCCCACCCCTCCCCCCCACCAAAAAGGCAAACAAAGGCTTTGTTTCTGTTGTAGTGATTTATCGGTTGGTCTCGTCTGTTCCTGGTCCCTGACAAAGACCTTGTGGCCGTAACGTGGGTTTAGTGTTGTGACTGTACTGGCGCATGCATGGGATATCTATGTTATTACCGATTACTGGATTGCTGGACGACTCGTTCGTGAGCGGCGGTTACACCGTCGCTGGTCCCAACTCCTCTTCTAACGGTCTCTGTCATGGGCCCGGTGGACCAGTGGATAGCGAGTCGTCCTCCTGTGGCATCGTGGATGTTGTTGCGGGATATAAGGGAGTCGGACCAACGTGTACCAAAAACGATGCCTATTACCAGTTGAACCGAAGAGAGCAGGTCGTTGTCTTCAGACTTCGCACTGGCCACAACAGACTGAGGTACCACCTATTCAACAAATTGAAGATAGGGTGTACCGACGAATGCCCGTGCGGTACTGGTAAAATGACCACTGAACATTTGCTGCAGAACTGCCCGACATACGAGGATCAGAGAGAACAGATGTGGCCATTACCAGTGGAACTGCAAGACAAGCTCTATGGCAGTGGCGAGAGCCTCAGGACGACCGCCGCTTTTTTCGAAAAAATAATGGTTACTGTCTGACTGTGTACGCAGAAGAAGAAGAAGAAGAAGAAGGACCAACGTGTTGGTGGTCGTTTCTTGTCTCTAGTGTACCATAGTGCTGACGCTGTGCTCCATCAATCATCTGTTATTCGCAGTGATGTTTCATCTTGTCTGCATAAATGACCGCATCTTCCAAAAGATACAACTGAATTCTGCCTAAGTTATAAAGACCTTTTGTGCGCTGGCTATGAAGCGTGAGGTCAGCCATGCGTCTCTCTAGGGAGGCTCGGGTAACTCTAAATTTGGACTTCCATTTCCATCGTAAGTGTCCATATTTCCGCCACTGAGCATATTGCAGGCAGTACACTGGGATAGAGAGGTGCGCAGGCTCTAGTCGTGGATGTAGCCCAGTACAGTCTTTATAGAAGAGAAAACCGCTCTACCCGCGTGATGCCATCTTGCCAACTCTGCGATTAGTTGGTTCTGCATGTTGAGCAGGCGTCCAAGGTAGATGTACTCGTCCGCGTCGTCCAGTCTCTCTCTCTCCCTCTAGGAAGACTGGGTCGCGGGAAGCGAAATTATTGCGGATGGCTTTCGTCTTGGGCATGTTCAATTCGAGTCCCACTTTCTTTCTCTCTCGGTGGGACGCTGATAGCATTTCATTGGCGTCTGTGGCTACCTCCGTGACGTGTACTAGATCATCTGCAAAGCGAAGTTGATTTAGCAGCCTGCCATTTATGTTGAAGCCAAAGGTGTCCCAGTCGCACCGGATGATGACGGATTCCAGGCATGTCGAAAATTGGCTCGGTGGGATGGGTTCCCCTTGACGAACTCCTGTATGTATGAGTACTAGTACCGGTCTTTGAAAGAGTTGGAAGGCAGTCGTTCAATGGGTGTAGCAGTCAGCAAGGATTCTTGTGTAACCTGGGTCGACTCCTTGATCTAGAAGAAATTGCCAGACGAATTTTGGTTCTACCGAGTCAAACGCTTTCTTGTAGTCGATGAAGGTATATATTATGGGGTCTAGTACTCTCCGGCTGTTTCGCTCAGTCGGTAGCGCGTTGGAATGTGATCCATGGTTCTGTATGCACGTCGAAATCCAGCCTGTTCGGTCGGTTGCGCTGCCCCAAGGGTTGGGCTGATTCTATGAAGGACACATTACGTACATTTCTTGTAGGTGACTGGGAGGAGCGTGATTGGCTGATAGTTTCCTAGGCTTCCTTGTCCCCTTTTTGTGTGTAGGATGATCGTTTTTGAACTGGGCCAAGCCGTCTACCTGTGTGTTGAGAAACACTGAGCGATGGCCTGGTAGAGCGGTAGTCCCCAGGCTTTGAGATGTTCTGCCGTTAGACCATCCTCACCGGGTGATTTTCTGGGGGGATGGGAGGCGCATATTATCGATGTTGCGACTGATTTCTGAGAACAGAAGGTCTGAGGAAGGGATTGGTTTTGGGGGAGAGAGGGTAGTTTTTAATGGTGGATGAAATGGAAGAGGCTATGAGAACACTAAAGAGAAGGAAATCTCCCGGAAAAGACGGGATAACAAACGAAATGCTGATGGGGCTGGGCCAAACAGCGAAGGAAAAACTACTATCAGTCCTGAACCAAAGCTGGAAAAGGGGTATTGTACCCCAGGCATGGAAAGATGCAATACTGGTACCAGTACCAAAAACAGGAAAGGACAAAACAGATCCGAATGGATACAGGCCCATAAGCCTACTGAGCTGTGTCGGCAAGCTGATGGAACGGATGATAAACACCAGACTGATGTGGCATCTGGAAGAAAAACGAATACTAATTCCACAGCAAGCCGGCTTTAGACAGCACAGATCCACTGAGGACCAGGTCATCCTCATAGCCCAGGAGATAGAAGATGCCTACCAGGCACAGAAACACACAGTAGCTGTTTGGGTGGATCTGGAAAAGGCATTTGACAAAGTCTGGAAGGATGGACTTAGAGTCAAGCTAAGAAGAAGTGATGTTTGTGGGAAGATGTACAAGTGGATCAACCACTACCTCAAACAAAGAACGGCCAGAGTCCAAGTACAAGGGCAGATGAGCAAAAAGGTGACACTCGAGCAGGGAGTACCCCAAGGGGGAGTACTGTCACCCACACTCTTCCTGGTATATATAAACGATATTACAGAGAATATACCAAGAAGAGTCCATAGCTCAATGTTTGCAGACGATCTGGCTATGTGGACCTCTGAAAAGAATCTCACCATAGCAAGAAATCGGATGCAAACGGCCCTAACATCGCTGGAAGAGTGGGCGAACTCATGGCTGGTCAAAATAAACGAGGAGAAAACCACGTGCACAATATTCTCGCTCTCATTAAAACCCCAAAGTACCAAATTAAGCCTAAATGGCAAAATCCTGCAGCCAAACGACAACCCAACCTATCTGGGAGTCACATTTGATCGGCGCATGACATGGAAAAGTCAGATTGAGAGAAACCGAATGAAAGCCAGAGAAAGAATGGCGATCATGAGGAAACTTGCTGGCACAAGCTGGGGAGCAGACGAAGGCATACTAAAGAAACTGTACACTGGAAGAGTGAGACCAGTTCTCGAGTATGGCATCGCGGCATGGACAACAGCAGCGAAGGCGAACTTCGATAAAGTTAACAAACTTCAAAACCAAGCCATGAGAATCATAACTGGTGGCATGAAGTCAACGCCAATTGTAGAACTTGAAAAGATTACAAAACTGCAATCCATGACCGACAGAAGAGACTGCAGAGCCCAGCTGCAGTCAGAGAAACTCCGAAGACTGACGGACCATCCAATGTACCAGAGGCTAAACAATTTGGGAACTGGGAAACTAAAGCGGAGAAACTTTGCAGAAATAGCCAAAGCAAAGATGCACGAAGATCCCATAAACGCACTAACAACACCAAAACCCATCACTACTGTACGAAAACGTACTTGGAGGCAGGATATATTTCCAGAGGTGGTAGAAAATATACCAGGTATTGCAAACAAAAACTGCCAGACCGAAAAAGAAAGGAGAGACACTACCTTAAGCTTCATAACGAAAAGCTACCCAAGCATGGACTGGACCCATGCATACACCGACGGTTCTGTAACAAACACTACACAGAACGGAGGGGCAGGAGCATTCCTGAACCTACCAAATGGCAGAAAAATAACACTGTCCTTCGCTACTGGTAAGTACACGAGCAATTTCAGAGCAGAGGCAGAGGCACTGAGGGCGGCAGTGGAAGAAATGGTAACACACAGTGAAAATGAGAGCCATATAGTCCTGCTGACAGATGCTCTCGAAGTAGTCACAGCGCTAAAAAGCCAGAAAAACACTGAGCTTAATGACTTAAGAGCAGCACTCTGCAAACTGTGCCAACAGTCCGCACCAAAAAGGGTAGTGGTACAGTGGGTTCCGTCACACTGCAACATCCAAGGCAACGAGGAGGCAGACAGACTGGCAAAAGAAGGTGCAAGGCTACCACAAATAGATACCAGTATGACGTACGAAGAGTCAAAACGGCTTATCAAAGCCAGGTACATGTCCAAATGGGAAACCGAACATACTGGTTACACCAAAAACGATGCCTATTACCAGTTGAACCGAAGAGAGCAGGTCGTTGTCTTCAGACTTCGCACTGGCCACAACAGACTGAGGTACCACCTATTCAACAAATTGAAGATAGGGTGTACCGACGAATGCCCGTGCGGTACTGGTAAAATGACCACTGAACATCTGCTGCAGAACTGCCCGACATACGAGGATCAGAGAGAGCAGATGTGGCCATTGCCAGTGGAACTGCAAGACAAGCTCTATGGTAGTGGCGAGAGTCTCAGGATGACCGCCGCTTTTTTCGAGAAAATAATGGTTACTGTCTGACTGTGTACGCAGAAGAAGAAGAAGTAATGGTGGATGGGGGATGAGGGAGCGGGGTGGTGTATAATGGCTTATATAATTCCATGTAGTAATCTTCCACGAGCGATTCCATACCCAGCCTTGATTCGGTACGAGACCCATTTGCTATTTTTAATCAGGGAATGGCATGCCTGTGTTAGGCGAAGTTTTATGCCTCGCAGGCTCCGTCGCTGCGAGGAGACTTTAGCTGGCGAGTTCTTCGTGGCCCTTTTTTCAGTTTTTGGCGACAGAATTGGCTGAGTGCATTGAAAGTTGTGTTGTTGGTTGAGGACTAAGTCATATTGCGCCTCTCCTCCAGCAATGCTCGTGTAGTGGGTGATATACATTGTGGTTTGGTGCTAGAAGTCTCGCGGGTTTTGAGATGGATGTGATTTTTTAGATGGATGTGATTTTTTAGATGGATGTTATTTTTGAGATGGATGTGATTTTTTAGATGGATGTTATTTTTGAGATGGATGTGATTTTTTGAGACGGATGTGATTTTGAGACGGATGTGATTTTTGAGATGAATGTGATTTTTGAGATGAATGTGATTTTTGAGATGGATGCCATTTTTGAGATGGATGTTATTTGTGAGATCAGCCTGGAAAAGTGGGCGTCGATAATGGGTTCTGTCAGGTTACTATTAGTAGCAAGGGTGGTGGGGGAGAGCCAGCTATCGTAGAGTTGAGGACTGATTCTGGTCCCCTGCGTGATTTCTGTTTCTGTAGCTTGTCAATTTTTGTGTTGAAGCTAAAGAATGCGCGGAGAATGTGCAGACAGAGGCGACCACAGAGACGTCTGTCGCTATTTTTCTGTTTTCTGGGACAGGACCGAGTTTTTACCGATTAATATATTTAATTATTGTCTAACCAACATCGCCTCCCTCCCCAGCACCTACTATAGCTGAAGTCCTTGCCGCCATCCGGAAACTCAGAGAGGGACGACCAGGGTCACATCCTGCCGGAGGTGTTGAAACACGCCATTAACCCGATCAGCTTTGCCTCCATCACTTATTCCTGCAAGTATGGAGGACGAGGCTGACTGGCGAGATGCAATCGTCATCTCCCTGTACAAAGGCAAGTGGAGTCGTAAACACTGCAGCAATTACAGGCCTATAACACTACTCTCGGTTCCGGGGAAGGTGTTTGCTGACGTGCTATTGGCCAGACTCAAGCCTCTCTTGACCACAAAACGTCACCCACAACAGTCTGGCTTCACCCGGGGTCGCTCTACAACCGACGATATCCTTGCTCTGTGCCTCCTCGCCAGACTCTTTATGTGACCCTGATCGCTTCTTTTGTCTCATCGTATGTGGTTGTTGTATCACTCCCTCGTGTTCAGTGTTCCCCCCTCGCTGACGAACATGTTCGTCTCCTGGCTGCCTGGAATGTTGCAGTTGGCCGGTATCCACTAGACTATGATGTTTTCAAAGCACTGGGGCAGACTTTCGAATGAGATCTCATGTTTCATCTTATAGGAAATGCTCAGTAAATGTGACCTCACTTTGCAAAAAGATTGGTTATCATTATTATATCCACATTTGAAAATTGATATTATTTTAGTTAGAGCTATCAGGACTCTTTTCCACTTCCACGCGGTGATCCTGGACAATATGCTGTAACAAGGCAGACTGGCTAAGGAGAAGGGATCGAAGAGGGAAGACTAACTTGGTACTAAATAAATGCCTGCTGAAGTCGGATGGGTCGGACAAACATGTGCAAATATCGCAGTCAAGCTGTAAACTACGATACAACGCATTCCGTTCTCCGGACTACATCCCGCTACTTAACGTAACTTAACGTCTTTATACTGGTTTAGAAGACTGTGCAGAGTCTGTATACAACCAGTTTCATTTACATTTCCTTGCTCTAAAAGCTATACGTCACCAATCTATTCTTGAATGCATTAATTGTCTCTGCCTCCGTTACTTCCTGGGGCAATGCATTCCAAGCATTCACTTGTCAAGCCTTTTTCAGGGCTTGGTAGCGGGAGTTTGAGAACGAAGAAGAAGAAGAAAGAGAAGAAGAAGAAGTAGAAGAAGATAAAATAAAAAATTGGAACACGAAAACAATGACTATTTTAGTAACGAATGCACAAACAACCGCACAAGGCAGAAGAAAGACGAACACAACCAAAAATTCAACACTCCTGCTATCAATCTGTGAGCTATTTGTGCCGGCACATTCAGGAATTCTGGCTATTTAATAGGCTAAGTAGAGCCTGCACTTGCGTTCAGTACATATCTTTCATTTTCTACAACTCGACGGTATACGCCGCATGGCTCGTTAATGGTCTGACAACGCTTTTCTATGATTGCTATGCTTACTCTCCTTACGCCCGACAGCACATTGATTTGCGTGCATCAGAGTGTAGACATTTATAGGTGTTTGACTAACAAGTGTTGTACAAGAGTTTCTGACCGTCGTGTGGGTCTCGGAGCTCCTTACAGGGAGGATAACATAGAACCACTAGGGGTAGACAGTTCTGCTCTTACGGCAAAGATTAAAGGACCCATCAGTTATCGACACACTTCAGTTGATGGAGCTATAAACGGGATACATGGATCACTGTTGAGGAAAAAACATTAGTGAACAAGAGAGCTGACAATCCCACCTCATAAACATGGTGACCTTCAGAGGCGTATATTGATTGATGGGCATCCTGTCAGTCTCGAGAGACAATGGACTTCACGTTAGATAGGGGGCAGTTAGTTGTTGCCCTTGCTTTCATTGCACACGTCTGGAGTCTACATCTTGATGCATCTTATCTTCCCCTGCCTGCAGACCAACACACAAAGTCTGCCTCCAGCCGGGTCTGTCTTTGGCAAACGTATATTACAAGTGTGGTAACCGCACCCCCAGACAAATGCACAGTAGCTCAAATGTAGAATTAAATAATATTTAATATTTAATTAAAAAAATATTGACCAATTAAAATGTAAAAACAGAGTTAAATTAAAGATTGATTACGCGAAGTGTTATATTATTTCTATCGTTATATTTACAACCTCGCTAATCCCGCTCAACTGTTTGCTGGGCGTGCTGAAGCTATTCCGCTCACTTTTAATCTCACTTCCGGTGGTCTCGAAACATCAAAAGTAGAGGAGGAAAAAGTTTATGGACAAAATAGCGAGTGTGTAAGCAGTCTAGCGCTGCTATAATCTTGCAGTACACTTTTTGACCAGTTCATAAGAACTAAATGCCTTGTGGTGTGTAGTGTTCTTTGTGCTGAACAATTTATTATTTTATTGTATATACTTACGTAAGAGAACGCACAAAAGTGTAAATATTTAATAATTTAACCGCCATAAAATGGAAAATAGTGTAGATAATGTACTGAGTACTCCGTTTTCACAGAGAAGTTACGGTTATAAAATAAATATTTTGAAATCCGGTAAACTTAATGCTTGGTCTAACAGTTTAATTTCCAGACACAACGATAAGAAATGTAAGTACACTCTACACTTTGTAGTTTCACAATATGATACGGCAGAATGGTTGACAGGTTGTCAGATTCCATCTATGCTTTTTTGTTGGCCGTGTTTAATGTTTTCTAAAGATAGTGGAGTTTGGAATCAACAACGATGCCATTGATCAGTTTCTCTTACACAAGAGAAGATAGAAGCTGGTTTCTAAATATCATTGGTAAGTAATATACTTGTTTTGAATATATTTTGTCAAATATATTTAGCAAATGTTAAAATAAACCCTGTTTGAGATTTCACGGTACGCCACTGGTTGAACTGTACAATCAATTCTCTAGCACTTCATCCCCGACAGCAGTGTCTGCTATTAGGCAACTTTACTTTTACTGTCTCTCCTATGCATGTCGTAAAAACAACTAAAGTGTGTTGTCCCTGGAGTTAGCTAATTAATCATTTAAAACAAATTGATCAAGGAACCGCCATTGCAATAGTGCATAAAGTGTTTTGATACAGACTTCCTGTAAGTACCTTTCTGCAATGGTGGTCATGTGCTTCGTGTCGAATAGGATAGTGAGGAACCAATTTGGTCCTGGATGATTTCATTTATGGTGACATGCCATTGGAGCTAGAGACAAACATCAAGAACACATACAGGAAATAGTGAAGACATATATATGGAGCGAATAGTTCATGGCAGACGACATAACGTACATGTCTAGACAATGTGTTGGTTGATTGATTCAACATTAGGCGCTTGTTGCCAATAAAAACTATGTCTGTGGCTGAAACAATCGAGGTTTCCCCGAAAGAAATTCAAAATCTACGTACGTAACAACAAATTCGTTTTCACACGTTGGGTGCAGGACATGCAAGGTCAAAGTTTCTGTCGTTTACAATAGGGATGCAAAAAGGGCACGAGCATATGCAGAAATTAGGGGCTCAAGGTGAACATCGCTGTTGGAGTTGGCGGCGGTTTTTAGGCTGACATTCTCACGTAGAGTGCTCACGCATGCATAACTGTCTGCACTTATTATGCGCACGTATAACATCACATGCTTGCTGTGCTTACCTGGTATCAAACGTGTTTACAACATGCATAAATGACAGAACGTGTTTACTATACGTATGTGTGACAGAACGTGTTTTCTATACGCATGTATGATAGAACGTGTTTTCTATACGCATGTATGATAGAACATGTTTTCTATACGCATGTATGACAGAACGTGTTTTCTGTATGTATGTATGGACGAACATGTTTTCTATATGTATGTATGTATGATAGAACATGTTTTCTATACGTATGTACGACAGAACGTGTTTTCTATACGTATGTATGACAGAACATGTTTTCTAAACGTATGTATGATAGAACGTGTTTTCTGTATGTATGTATTTATGTATGTGTGAATGAACATATTTTCTATATGAATGTATGATAGAACGTGTTTTCTATACGTATGTATGATAAAACGTGTTTTCTATTCGTATGTATGATAGAACGTGTTTACCATACGTATGTATGACAGAACATGTTTTCTATACGAATATATGATAAAACGTGTTTTCTATGCGTATGTATGATAGAACCTGTATAGCAAACAACAGCTCAATGACGTTATTTGAATTACTTCCCTTGACTTTTATTCTAAAGTAAACGGTAATAATTCTAAATGACAGGTATTTATATTTCTTTTTCTTCGTTGTTCTTTCTCAAACTCCCGAAACTGAGCTCTGAAGATGGCTTTGCAAGTAGCAGGATGTTGTCTGGAGAAGGAATGCGTTGTGTCATAGTTTACAGCCTGATTGCGATATTTGTACCTTTCGGCTCGAATCATTCGACTTCAGCAGGTATTTTCGAGTACCGCGTTAGCCTTCCCTCTTCGATGTCTGCTACGTAGCCAGTCTGCTTTGTTGCAGCCTGTTGTCAAAGAGGAGGTGTCAAAGGGTCTTGGTAGATCTGGTGCGCTTGACCTGATCTTAGCAGTCAGTTTTGGATCGCTGAATGCTGCAGATCTTGATTTCACTTTATATTTCTATTTTTGTTACAGAGAACTGCATTATTGTGTGTCCACACTTGAACAAAACTGTGTCCCTCACTTGGACAACACTGTGTCCCTAACTTGGACAAAACTGTGTCCCCCACTTGGACAAACCTCCATTATTGTGTGTCCCCACTTGGACAAACCTCCATTATTGTGTGTCCCCACTTGGACAAACCTACATTATTGTGTGTCCCAACTTGGACAAAACCTCCATTATTGTGTGTCCCCACTTGGACAAAACTGTATCACCTACTTGGACAAAACTGTGTCACCACTTGGACAAAACTGTGTCCCCACTTGGACAAAACTGTGTCACCCACTTGGACAAAACTGTGTCCCACTTGAACAAAACTGTGTCCCCTCTTGGACAAAACTGTGTCCCCTCTTGGACAAAACTGAGTCCCCACTTCGACAAAACTGTGTCCCGCACTTGGACAAATATCCATTATTGTGTGTCCCGACTTGGACAAAACTGTGTCCCCTACTTGGACAAACCTTCATTATTGTGTGTCCCCACTTGGACAAAACCTCCCCTATTGTGTTCCACTTGGACACAACTGTGTCCCACTTGGACAAAACTGTGTCCCCACTTGGACAAACCTCCTTTATTGTGTGTCCCCACTTGTACAAAATCTCCATTATTGTGTGTTCCACTTGGACAAAACTGTGTCCCACTTGAACAAAACTGTGTCACCTGCTTGAACAAAACCTCCATTATTGTCAGTTCCACTTGGACAAAACTGTGTCCCTCTTGGACAAAACTGTGTCCCCACTTGGACAAAAATTGTGTCCCCACTTGGACAAAATTGTGTCCCCACTTGGACAAAACAGTGTCCCCCACTTGGACAAAACTGTGTCACCACTTGGACAAACCTCCATTATTGTGTGTCCCTACTTGGACAAAACTGTGTCCCCACTTGGACAAAACTGTGTACCACTTGGACAAAACTGTGTCCCAACTTGGACAAAACTGTGTCCCCACTTGGACAAAACTGTGTCCCCTCTTGGACAAAACTGTGTCCCCACTTGGACAAAACTGTGTCCCACTTGGACAAAACTGTGTCCCCCACTTGACCAAACCTCCATTATTGTGTGTTCCCACTTGGACAAATCTCCATTATTGTATGTTCCCACTTAGACAAACCTCCATTATTGTGTGTTCCCACTTAGACAAACCTCTATTATTGTGTGGTCACACATAGACAAACCTCCATTATTGTGTGTTCCCACTTAGACAAACCTCTATTATTGTGTGGTCACACATAGACAAACCTCGATTATTGTGTGTTCCCACTTAGACAAACCTCCATTAGTGTGTGGTCACACATGGATAAACCTCCCTTATTGTGTATTCCCACTTAAACAAATCTGTGTCTCCATTTGGACAATTATTATGTGGTCAGACTTAGACAAACCCCCATTGTTGTGTGTATACATTTTGACAAACGTACCGTATTTTTGTGTCTTTCATCAATTTTATTTCTATAATTTGATGTACAATCCTCAGGCTCTATACTAGCTACTTGCTATCGTAGACAGGTTTTTTCATTTATGTAGTTTGTTCCCTTCTTTATCTTCTTCTTCTTCGTACGCTGTCAGACGTCAACCTGTATTTTTTCGAAAAAAAGCAGTGGTCATCCTGAGGCTGTCGACACTGCCATATAGCTTGTCTAGTGTTGCCACTGGTGATGGCCACATCTGCTCTCTCTGATCCTCGTATGTCGGGCAGTTTTGCAGCAGATGTTCAGCGGTCATTTCCCCGGTACCGCACGAGCATTCGTCAGTGCCACCTATCTTCAATTTATTGAATAGGTGGTACCTCAGTCCATTGTGGCCAGTGTGAAGTCGGAAGACCACGACCTGCTCTCTTCTGTTCAACTGGTAATAGGCATCGTTTTTTGTGTAGCCAGTATGTACCTGTTTCCCATTTGGTCATGTATCTAGCCCTAAAAAGCCTTTTTGACTCTTCGTATGTCACACTAGTATCTGGTTGTGGTAGTCTTGCACCTTCTTTTGATAGTCTGTCTGCCTCCTCGTTGCCTTAGATGTTACAGTGGGATGGAACCCACTGTACCACTACTCTTTTTGTTGCGGACTGCTGGCATAGTTGACAGAGTACTGCTCTTAAATCATTAAGTTCAGTATTTTTCTGGCTTTTCAGTGCTGTGACTACGGCCAGGGCATCTGTAAGCAGGACTATATGGCTTTCATTGCTTTTACCTGTCACCATTTCTTCTACTGCGGCCCTCAGTGCTTCTGCCTCCGCTCTGAAATTGCTTGTGTATTTTCCAGTTGCCACTGACAGTGTTATTTTTCTGCCATTTGGTAGGCTCAGGAATACCCCTGCCCCTCCGTTCTGTGTTGTGTTTGTTACAGAACCGTCGGTTAATGCATGGGTCCAGTCCATGCTTGGGTAGTTTTTCGTTATGTACCTCAGGGTTGTATCTCTTCTTTCTTTTTCAGTCTGGCTGTTTTTGTTTCCAATACCTGGTATTGTTCCCATCTTTTTCTAGATTGAGGCTTTCTGTTTTGTTTTTCCAGCTTTCTCTTGTTATCTGGTTTAGAGTGTATTTGTATTTTACCGTGGTGGTTTTGAGGGTGATATTTACCTCAATGGTTTGTTCTCTCTTCCATGTTCCTAGCATTTGAGACTTCGTCTTCCGCTTTCTACATTTCATCATTCCAGTAAGGCTTATAGTTTTTCCTTGCCTTTCTTGGAATGGTTTCAGTGGCATCTTGCATTATTGCTTTGATTAGGTTTTCCACCAGAGGTTTCATATTGTTATTCAGTGTGTTGATGGTTTCACACAGCCCATCTGTCAGAATTGCAAATCTGCTCGTTTATAGTTCTATCGTGGGAGTGGTTTTATTTCCTGTGGGTCTACTTCCATATAAATTTCTAGCCTAATTGGCCTATGCTCGCTACCTGCCAATTGGTCTATTTTGTGGTGAATATCCACCGTGAAAAAGGCCAAGTCTGGAGTAGAGGTGGTATGACATGTTGTAGAATAGAAGCTAGGGCTGTCCTCCGGCCAATTGATAAGCTTCCCAATACAATTTGTAAATTTTTTTTTTCCTCAAAGGTTTTCCTTTGTGGATACTACTGGCACGCTAAATCAACCACAGCCTGTAGTCGTTTAGGTTATATTAGGACGTATTGGTCAATGTTGTTGTTGAATGCCCACGAAGAATAAGTTTACTCTTTTATGTGTCCAAGGGAGCTCAGTGGTCTCGAGGTAAGGTGTCCGCTTCGAGTAGCGGAGGTCGCGGGTTCGAATCACAAAGGAAACAGTAATTTTTTCATGTGAATTTTCTGGTAAAAAGATCCTGATCTTTGGGTAGTGAGATCGGACTCCTAATCAGCACTAAAAAGCCAGAAAAATACTGAACTTAATGATTTAAGAGCAGTACTTTGTCAACTATGCCAGTAGTCCGCAACAAAAAGAGTAGTGGTACAGTGGGTTCCATCTTACTGTAACATCCAAGGCAACGAGGAGGCAGACAGACTGTCAAAAGAAGGTGCAAGACTACCACAACCAGATACTAGTGTGACATACGAAGAGTCAAAAAGGATTATTAGAGCTAGATACATGACCAAATGGGAAACAGAACATACTGGCTACACAAAAAACGATGCCTATTACCAGTTGAACAGAAGAGAGCAGGTCGTGGTCTTCAGACTTCGCACTGGCCACAATAGACTGAGGTACCACCTATTCAATAAATTGAAGATAGGTGGCACTGACGAATGCTCGTGCGGTACTGGGAAAATGACCCCTTTAAAACTGCCCGACATACGAGGATCAGAGAAAGCAGATGTGGCCATCACAAGTGGCAATACTGGACAAGCTCTATGGCAGTGTCGACAGCCTCAGGATCACCGCTGCTTTTTTTTCTAAAAAATAAAGGTTGACGTCTGACAGCGTACGAAGAAGAAGAAGAGAAGGACTCCTGATCTCTGGGTACTGAGATCTGACCCCTGCTCTTTGGATAGTGAGATCTGACCCATGATCTCTGGGTAGTGATATAGCACCCCTGATCTCTGGGTAGTGAGATCTGAACCCTAATCTCTGGGTAATGAGATCTGGCTCGTGTGTTTAGTTTCGAGCACGTCAAAAATACCTTAGCGGAAACCGTAAAGAGTAGGCTTAACGGCCGCTGTCCACTCAACAATTATAGTTACAAATATACCCAAATTATTTGTTTCTTCCCTCAGGCCCAGTAAGCCGCAGAAATTCTCACTACCCAGGAGTCAGGGGTCCGATCTCATTACCCAGAGATCAGTGGTCCGATCTTACTACCCAGAGATCAGTGGTCCGATCTCACTATCCAGAGATCAGGAGATTTTAACCAGAAAATCCATGTGAACAAATCACGATCTCCCCCGTGATTCGAATCCGCGACCTCCGGCACCCGAGGCGGACACTTTACCTCGAGACCACTGGCTAACAAACCATTCAATCATATGCCTTTGATAGAAGAGATATTACCTGTTTGTGTCTGTTGATGGCTTTCATGCACGATGTGTAGAATGACTATAAGGTCCCACGGTCGTGTTGTCAGGCAAAACATACTGATCAGTCAATGTTAGTCAGGGTCAGGCAAAACATACTGATCAGTCAATATTAGTCAGGGTCAGGCAAAACATACTGATCAGTCAATGTTAGTCAGTGTCAGGCAATACATACTGATCAGTCAATGTTAGTCAGGATCAGGCAAAACATACTGATCAGTCAATGTTAGTCAGGGTCAGGCAAAACATACTGATCAGTCAATGTTAGTCAGGGTCAGGCAAAACATACTGATCAGTCAATGTTAGTCAGGGTCAGGCAAAACATACTGATCAGTCAATGTTAGTCAGGGACAGGCAAAACATACTGATCAGTCAATGTTAGTCAGGATCAGGCAAACAGTCTCCAAGATCCCACCTCGCTGCCATGCAGTCAGTCAATGTTAATCAGGGTAAGTTAAACAGTGTCCAAGACCCCCACCTCCCTGCCATGCAGTTAGTCAATGTTAGTCAGGGTCAGGCAAACAGTGTCCAAGACTCCACCTCGCTGCCATGCAGTCAGTCAATGTTAGTTAAACAGTGTCTAAGACACCACTTCACTGTCATGCAGTCAGTCAATGTTAGTCAGAGTCAGTTAAACTGTGTCCAAGACTCCACCTCACTGCCATACAATCAGTCAATCTTAGTCAAGGTCAGATAAACAGTGTCTAAAACTCCACCTCACTGCCATGCAGTCAGTCAATGTTAGTCAAGGTCAGGTAAACAGTGTCCAATACTCCACCTCGTTGCCATGCAGTCAGTCAATGTTAGTCAAGGTCAGGTAAACAGTGCCCAAGAATCCACCTCGTTGCCATGCAGTTCTCATTGGAATAAAGGAGGTGAGGATTAACGTGATCCCGGTAGCAGTGAGCGACACGCAGGTGAAGACAAGCATACATAGCACAACCGCCTGGAAGACCCAGATCCACCATTGCCAGCACACTCAGGATGTGAGGAAACCTACTGCAACTCACCACTTAATGTCTTTGTCAGGGGGCAAAGAAAAGAGTAAAGTTACTCATCATAGGCATTAAACAACATCAAAGGAAGAAAATGGAAGCAATGTCCGCTAGACTAATGCTGGGTACAGCGACTAGTATATACAGCTGAACAAAGAAGTAAAGAATCCAATTTGAACCAACAAAAGGACATTCTTGGATGACCTTAAAAGACAAGCTAGGAGGCATCACTAAGGAATGAACAAAGCACATCATAAACAAGAACACAAATCATATGTGGAAAGCGAGGTGCTTACAATCCTGAGATCAGTTAAAGATAAAAAAAATGGAAACTTCATAGCAGCAGAACACGGGAAAACAAGACAGTGGTAGAAGATTTAAGAAAATCACTAAATAAGAATGCACCCGAGGCGCAGCTTAACATTCCTAAGACAGGAACAGATCTGGTAAACACAGGAATTCATCGAAGAGAAGAAATTATCAAAGCCATCAAAGCGCTAAAGGATGGAAAAACCCCAGGTCATCCCAACTTGAAAGCAGAACATTTTAAAACGAACCCCGGATTAGCAGCAGAAATATTCAATCCAATATTCCCAAAACTCTGACAGATAGAAACAACGTCGCTTAAATGGGGTAGCAAAACGATTGTGAAATTACCCAAATATTTTTGAAAGGTGACTAGATATACTAAAATAACTGGAGAGGAATAACTCTTCTCTCAATTCGCAGCAAAATACTAGGCAGGATAATAATACAAAGAATATCAACTGCTTTACATTTTTTTTAAAGGCGGAGGAAAGCGTGATCAGGGTTCAGCAGAAAGAGAGCATTTGCAGACCACCTATTCTTCCCCGTCCCCAAGAAACAACTGGCAAAGACAACTGTACATACATTTTGTTGATTTTGAAAAGACTTTGGACAGCATGCACTTGGACATTCTATTGATGATACCAAAATCTTACAGAATCGCAAGCTGCATTGCTACTATATCTGCAACTCTATATTTAAATTGTACACTCAGTGTTGGACAGAGCGACGTGGATGTCCGATATGTATGCACAACATTGATGTCTCTTATCAACATTTATATTCATAATTGTCGTTGAGTGGATGATGCAATATGCTACAGAGAACACCCCGAGAGGAATGAGATGAATATTTACTATACTGGATGATACGACAGGCCCCAGAGAACACCCCGAGAGGAATGAGATGAATATTTTCTTTAATTGGATGATACGACAGGCCACATAGAACATCCATAGAGGAATAAGAAGGACATTATTTTCTACATTGGAAGATCTGGAATACGCACATGACATGTTAATAAACGCATATTACAAGATTGAGCGCAAACATTCTGGACTGACCATTAATATGAAAGAGACATCCTTAAATATAATCAATCCTGCCCCAACTAAAATATAAAACGAAGAACTAGCAAAGACTGGCACATTTACATACCTCGGAAGTATAGCCGCACATGTTGATTAAACAGGCAACGGCACAACAAACAGAAGGAACCAAGCTAGAATAGTCTATGCTAGCAAATACTACATTTGGACGTCATCACAGTACCGCATGTGGAGCGTATTACTAGTCGACATTGGGCTGGCTTGCTAAGACTGGGATTACAACGCGCCAGGGTTCGAAATCATTGACGGACAGAAACAGAAAACAAAATCCGGGCGTAGTTAGTTCCTGGTACGACCGCTCCTCAAGTCAACCTCGCTGCGGCGTTGCAGATTTATCTTCATCCCTGACGGCAATAATAGGACCCACCTTTACCTTTACGGTACAACACATACAACAAATTATGTATATACAAAAGTTGTGTTCTTTCTGTACTTCTATATTTCTGTACTTCTATATTTCTGTACTTCTATATTTCTGTACTTCTATATTTCTGTACTTCTATATTTCTGTACTTCTATATGATTCAGAGTGTTGTAGAGCAACAGCAAAATAGATATCTAAATGTCAATTGTCCATACAACCTGTGCGAGAAAGATTAATATACGAGGCGTGTTCAAATGAAACCGGACCAAACTGCAACAAGTGAACATAAGTACGATGAGCATGATGACGTCACTTCTGTTATAAAAAGCACATACCAACCGTCAAGTTTGCAAAATTTCATTATCCTGCGAACTCAGAAATGTCCTCAGCAGACCGTTGAAATCCGTCCAGAGTTGATCAGTGAGCGGTGATTCGGCTTCTAACAGCTGAAGGATGTCGACCAGTTGAATGCAGGTAGTGTATGGTGAAAAAAAGTGTGTCGAAGATAAAAGTAAAGAACTGGACAACGATGGTTAAAGAAGAACGGGGACAAGAACAAGAAGAAAAAAAATGAAGAAGAAGAGAAGGAAAAAGGAATATAACAGAAGCAGGAGAAGAAGAAGGAGAACCGGAAAATAATAATAATAATAATAAAAAGAAGAATTAGGATAACATAAAAAAGAAGGAGAACATAATAATGAGAAGAAAACGAAGAAAAAGAAGAAGAAGAATAAAAAAAAGAAGAAGAAGAAGAAAAAGGAGAACAGAAAAAGAAGAAGGAGAACAGAAGAAGAAGAAGAAAATGAAGAAAAGGAGAAGAAAAGGAAAGGAAAGATGATAATAATAAAAATAAGAAACAGGAGAACAGCAGAAAAAAGAAGCAGAACTAAAGAATAAGAAGGGGAACAGACAAAAAACAGAAGAAAAAGAAGAAGAACAGATGAAGAAAAACAAGAAGAACAGAAGAAGAAGAAGGAGAAAAAAAAAGAAAAAGTAGGATAAAGAAGAAAAAGGAGAACAGAATTAAAAGAAGGACACCAGAAGAAGAAAAAGGAGAACAACAGAAGGAGACGAAGGAGAACAAAAGAAGAAGGAGAACAGAAAAATAAGGAGAACAGAAGAAGAAGAAGGAGAACAGAAAAATAAGGAGAACAGAAGAAGAAGGAGAACATAAAAATAAGGAGAACAGAAGAAGAAGAAGAAGAACAGAAAAATAAGGAGAACAGAAGAAGAAGGAGAACAGAAAAATAAGGAGAACAGAAGAAGAAAAAGGAGAACAGAAAAATAAGGAGAACAGAAAAAGAAGAAGGAGAACAGAAAAAAAGGAGAACAGAAAAGAGAACAGAAAAAAGGAGAACAGAAGAAAAAGAAGAACAGAAGAAAAAGAAGGAGAACAGAAGAAGAAACAAGTGAAAAAAAAGGAGAATAGAAAAAGGAGGAAAAAGAAGGAAAGAAAGAAGGAAAAGAAGAAGAAAAAGAACAAAAAGAATTAAGAAGAAAAAGAAGAAAAAGAAGATAAAGAACAGAAGAAGAAGAAGAAAGAAGGAGAAGAAGAAGAAGAAGAAGAAGAAGAAGGAGAGCAGAATAATAAGAAATAATAATAAGAAGAAAAATGAGAAGAAGAAGAAGAATAATAATAAGAAAAACAGTAGAAAAGGAAGGAGAACAAAACGAGAAGAAAAAGGAGAGAAGAAAGAGAACAAAAGGAGAATAAGAACAGCAGAAGGAAAAGGAGACCAGAAGAAGAAAAAGAAGGAGAACAGAAGAAGAAAAAAAGAAATAAAACAAAAGAATAAAAAAATGTAGAAAAGAAGAAGAAAAAGAAAGACAGGGAAAAAAAAGAATAAAAGAAGAAGAAGGAGAAGAAGGAGGACAGAAGAAGGAGAAGAATGAGAACAGAAGAAGGAGAACAGATGAAGGAGAACAGAAGAAGGAGAAGAATGAGAACAGAAGAAGGAGAACAGAAGAAGGAGAAGAATGAGAACAGAAGAAGGAGAAGAAGGAGAACAGAAGGAGAAGAATGAGAACAGAAGAAGGAGAAGAAGGAGAACAGAAGGAGAAGAATGAGAACAGAAGAAGGAGAAGAATGAGAACAGAAGAAGAAGAACAGAAGAAGGAGAACAAAAGAAGGAGAATAGAAGAAGGAGAACAGAAGAAGGAGAAGAATGAGAACAGAAGAAGGAGAACAAAAGAAGGAGAATAGAAGAAGGAGAACAGAAGAAGGAGAAGAATGAGAACAGAAGAAGGAGAACAGAAGGAGAAGAATGAGAACAGAAGAAGGAGAACAGAAGAAGGAGAAGAATGAGAACAGGAGAAGAGGAGAAGAAGGAGAACAGAAGCAGGAGAAGAATGAGAACAGAAGAAGGAGAAGAAGGAGAACAGAAGAAGGAGAAGAATGAGAACAGAAGAAGGAGAAGAATGAGAACAGAAAAAGGAGAATAGAAGAAGAACAACAGAAGAATGAGAATAGAAGAAGGAGAAGAATGAGAGAAGAGGAAGGAGAACAGAAGAAGAAGAAGGAGAAGAATGAGAACAGAAGAAGGAGAACAGAAGAAGGAGAAGAAGGAGCACAGAAGAAGGAGAAGAAGGAGAACAGAAGAAGGAGCACAGAAGAAGGAGAACAGAAGAAGGAGAAGAATGAGAACAGAAGAAGGAGCACAGAAGAAGGAGAACAGAAGAAGGAGAACAGAAGAAGAAGAATGAGAACACAAGAAGGAGAAGAATGAGAACCGAAGGAGAAGAATGAGAACAGAAGAAGGAGAACAGAAGAAGAAGAAGATAAAGCATTCGGTCTGATTCTGCTACTATGTCTTCTCTGGTGAGTTAGCAAAGTTTACCTCACGAATGTATTGCTAGATTTCACCAGCACTGACGACCGCGCTTTCCATTGAGTTTTCCTTGTTCCGATTAGCGTATACTCTCAAATCGAATCACATCAACCTCTTGTTATCTCTATTTCGAAATACGACTAAAATACATCAGTTAGAAATGTCTTCACACACAAAAATCCATTTAGTAGTGGTTGTTACCTCTCATCAAATATATAATGGTTGTTAATGCCTGTGTTTCATCTTTTTTTTTCGGACGCGAAGGGCTGAAAAAAGAGGGACGGGGGATTGATTCAGTCCCGGTAAAATAAAACGGTGGGACGTAATCCATACACCGCCCTGTTATAATAATGGTAACCAATAGTCTTTTGTCAGTAGTAGGGTAATTTGTGTGAAATTTCAAGACTCGAAGGCAGTAAGCAGCTATGTGCAAATGTACATCACTAACAAAACTGAAGATTAATTGTAGGAATTCATTACAGAAGCTAGCACTTTAAGACTTTTACAGATGTAATGTGCTCAGATATATATTATTAATATTATTTTGCATTCCTTGTTCACCGACTCAGCTATATTTAAGATGGTTATGTGTGGACATAACTAAAAGGTATACGTTTTCCTTAATGAGTGCCTGTTCGGAATAGAGAGATTGAAATGGTAGGGTAATAGATTAATGTGACATTTTGGTAAGAACAGAACAAATATCGAGTAGAAGGCGCAGGCGTAGCAATCATGCGAAAGTCGTAGAGATGTGAAATAAGAAAAAGAACATACAGAGAGGAGAACGGGAATTGTGCAATAGTCCAGGTAAACAACATCATACACACATATATAATTGTCAATATTTGCGTATCACATACGCCACCAACAACTTTTTAATAGAACATTAGAGAGCCTACTCACATACACCTTTTGTTTGATCACATTAGAGAGCCTACTCACATACACCTTTTGTTTGGTCACATTAGAGAGCCTACTCACATACACCTTTTCTTTGGTCACATTAGACAGTCTACTCACATACACCTTTTCTTTGGTCACATTAGACAGTCTACTCACATACACCTTTTGTTTGGTCACATTAGAGAGCCTACTCACATACACCTTTCGTTTGGTCACATTAGACAGTCTACTCACATACACCTTTTGTTTGGTCACATTAGACAGCCTACTCACATACACATTTTGTTTGGTCACATTAGAGAGCCTACTCACATACACCTTTTGTTTGGTCACATTAGAGAGCCTACTCACACACACCTTCTGTTTGGTCACATTAGACAGTCTACTCACATACACCTTTTGTTTGGTCACATTAGACAGTCTACTCACATACACATTTTCTTTTGAACGTTAGACGGCCTACTCACATACACATTTTCTTTGGAAAGTTAGACGGCCTACTCACATACACATTTTCTTTGGAACGTTAGACGGCCTACTCACATACACATTTTCTTTGGAACGTTAGATGGCCTACTCACATACACCTTTTCTTTGGAACGTTAGACAGCCTACTCGCATACACCTAGTATAATTTACCTGACCCTAGCTAACATGTCTAAACAGTATGTTATGCCTGATCCTGACTAACATGTTCGATCAGTATGGTTTTCCTGATCTTGACTAACATGTCTGATCAGTAAGTTTTTTTTCTTCTCTCCCCCGACTAGCATTGTCCGATCAGTATGTTGTGCCTAACCACATGACTTAGTAGATAAACTACAGATCTACGTGAAGTTGTCATTACCAATATAATTTTGTATTCTATCAACTGAACTTGATTTAACATCTTTATGCTGGTTTAGAAGACTCTGCATTGTCTGTATACAACTAGTTTCTTTTAGATTTACTTGATTCAAAAATACCTATCCGCATCCAATCTTTTCTTGAATGCATTAATTGACGTTGCCTTCACTGTTTCGAGCGGGAATGCATTTCAAGCATTCCCCCACTCTCTGACTAAAACAATATTTCCCAGCATTCAATCTGGACCTTTCTTTAATTAATTTGCTTATATGCCCTCTTGTTCTTGTTAGCCGCTGTATTTGAACAAAAATTCTTGGTCTTTCATCTTTTCCTTTGATTATCTTCTAAACCTGTATTCAATCACCTCGAATTCTTCTCTTTTCTAGACACTATAGACCGGTTTTTTCTGAGTCTTTCCTCATAACTAATTCATGAATCCCTCTATCAGTTTTGGCGCGCTACTTTTTATTCTATAAAGCATATTTATATCCCCTCTACGATACGTATTCCAGACATGTACACAGTTTACTGTTTCTGGCAGCACCATCATAGCAAAAACTGGAAAGAATTAACCGAGGGAACAGAAACTGAGTAGAAATAGTACAGGAGTAATCGGCCCACACAGCATGCTAGAGACACAGAGTTACATCCACACGGGACTGAAACCACACATCCACACGGGACTGAAAACACACATCCAAACAAAACTGAAACCACACGGGACTGAAACCACACATCCAAACGGGACTGAAACCACACGGGACTGAAACCACACATCCACACGGGACTGAAATATACATCCACATGGGACTGAAGCCACACATCCACACTGGACTGAAACCACACATCCACATGGGACTGAAACCACACATCCACACGGGACTGAAACCACAGATCCACACGGGACTGAAACCACACATCCACATGGGACTGAAACCACACGGGACTGAAACCACACGGGACTGAAACAACAAGGGACTAAAACCACACACACACTCACACCGGACTGTAACAGTACACACATTAGACTGAAACTATACGGGACTGAAACTATGCGGGACTGAAACTATACGGGACTGAAACAATACAGAACTGAAACCACATGGGACTGAAACCACACATATACACAGACGGGACTGAAACCATTTGGGACTGAAAACACACACACACACACACTCACACGCGGGACTGAAACCACACACATACCGATGGGACTGAAACCATTTGGGACTGAAACCACACACACATACGGGACTGAAACCATATGGAACTGAAACCACACACACGAGACTGAAACCACACGGGACTGAAACCACACACACACACACACCGATGGGACTGAAACCATTTGGGACTGAAACCACACACACATACGGGACTGAAACCATTTGGAACTGAAACCACACACACGAGACTGAAACCACACGGGACTGAAACCACACACACGGGACTGAAACCACACACACATACAGGACTGAAACCACACACACACATACGGGACTGAAGTCACACACATACACGGGACTGAAACCATTTGGAACTGAAACCACACACACATACGGGACTGAAAGCACATGGAACTGAAACCACACACACGAGACTGAAACCACACGGGACTGAAACCACACACACACACGGGACTGAAACCACACACACATACGAGACTGAAACCATACACACACACACACACAGACGGGACTGAAACCACACACACATACGGGACTGAAAGCACATGGGACTGAAACCACACAAGACTGAAACCACACACACACACACGAGACTGAAACCACACGGGACTGAAACCACACACACACACGGGACTGAAAACACACACACATACGAGACTGAAACCATACACACACACACACAGACGGGACTGAAACCACACACACATACGGGACTGAAAGCACATGGGACTGAAACCACACAAGACTGAAACCACACACACACACACGGGACTGAAACAACACACACACATACACACACGGGACTGAAACCACACACACACACACACACACGTGATTGAAACCACACACACACACACATACGGGACAACAACCACATAGGACTGAAACCACACACATACACACACACACAAGACTGAAACCACAGGGGACCGAAACCACACACACACACGGGACTGAAACCACATGGCACTGAAACCACACATACACACACACGGGACTGAAACCACAGGGGACTGAAACCACACACACACACATGGGACTGAAACCACACATACACACACACACACGGGATTGAAACCATAGGGGACTGAAACCACACACACACACATAGGACTAAAACCACACACGCAGACGGGATTGAAACCACAGGGGACTGAAACCACACACACACACACACACACACACGGGACTGAAACCATATGGGACTCAATCCACACAAACACATGGAACTGAAACCCCACACACGGGACCGAAACCACACACACACACGAAACTTTAACCACACCCACACGGGACTGAAACCACACACCCACACGGGAGTAATGCAACACCCACACATGATGTAAACGTTATAGCAGTACGTTTAGCTATAATATATGTGCAGTACTCTTGCCAAACGCCTACTGGAAACATTTACAGATCACAAAGCAGTAACAAATAGATCGAAGCTGCAGCGGTGCTGTAGGTGAAAAGTCGATAAAAACATACGTTTTGTTGTTCGTCTTCTTGTTATTGTTTTAATGTCTAGAATGGGTAAGCTAACTCTTACGGGTTGCAGTAGCTTTCCTCACATTCGGAGAGTAAGTTTGGTTCTGCTTTTGTCCTGGTACGATTACTGGGCCATTTCTTGTACGATAAAGCAGGTCAAGCAACCGACAACTCAACACCAAGAAACATGCCTTGTAGACGCTCCCCACACTGGAAGTTCAACAATCATCACAGGCGGCTCAGTCTCTGTAGACCATGCGCATGACCGCTTGTGAGTAGGCTCTCCAGGGCCCAAGCCTGGGCGCTGAATATGGAGACCCTGGGCTACCCAAACGGCAGGATCCCCCTCTCGGCTTCACTAGTTTAATCCAAAGGAATGCAAAGCGTAACGATTTGGCACCAGCTCAGCTGTAAGGAGCTGCCGGAATGAGTTCGCAATTTTGAAACCATCCGCCTTAAGTGCTACCACTCCGGATTTTTTGTCTGGGCTTACTCCCGTAGCCCTACCCTCTCCCGAGGTTTCCATTGGACAGTGCAGTCGTAGCCGTAGATGCTAGTTACTCGAGACATCCGATAATACTCTCATCGTCCCATGACTAGCTACCTCTTCCTGGCCTTGGAGTTTAAAATCAGAGTTCCCCCTCTCCTAGGCGAACTGCTTGAACAGGCTAATGAGTTTCGTCTACCCGGGTTTAGAGTCAGAGTTTACCCTCTCTTAGATTGTCTGTGATCCAAGTCCAATGAGCCCAATCTGCCCGCCCAGTTATACCGCAGGTACACGGTCGCGCCCCACAGCAGGCTATTGTTCAACAATAGTTTCTATAGAACAAATCACATCACAAACACATTACAAACATCTTTTTATCATACACAAATGTCGCAAACAACACAGACAACATATAACAATGGGAAATAATTAAAAACAATATGCAAGTATACCGAAATACACACTACCATAATACACAGAGATAAAGAGAGTGAAGTCCGGATAATAAAACACGATCATCCACCTATATAAAGAAATAGAGACATACTGCTTACACACACTACAAAACGGGCATTGCTAGCATCTTCTGTTATGGTTTGCCATACATTTGTAAACTTCTGTACAAGTTCGATTTTGTCTCCATTAATGATTAGATTCAATTGCTTATATATGTTCAAGTCAAACTCTTTGGCTGTGTTATTAATTTTTCAAGTCAAACTCTTTGGCTGTGTTATTCATTTTTCAAGTCAAACTCTTTGGCTGTGTTATTCATTTTTCAAGTCAAACTCTTTGGCTGTGTTAGTCACTTTTCAAGTCAAACTCT
Source organism: Ariolimax columbianus (assembly GCA_036924085.1). Lineage (NCBI taxonomy): Eukaryota > Metazoa > Mollusca > Gastropoda > Stylommatophora > Arionidae > Ariolimax > Ariolimax columbianus. Next base: position 31,017,237 of record JAVGWX010000006.1, read on the forward strand.
TTGGCTGTGTTATCAATTTTTCAAGTCAAACTCTTTGGCTGTGTTATTCATTTTTCAAGTCAAACTCTTTGGCTGTGTTATTCATTTTTCAAGTCAAACTCTTTGGCTGTGTTATTAATTTTTCAAGTCAAACTCTTTGGCTGTGTTATTCCTTTTTCAAGTCAAACTCTTTGGCTGTGTTATTCATTTTTCAAGTCAAACTCTTTGGCTGTGTTATTAATTTTTCAAGTCAAACTCTTTGGCTGTGTTATTTATTTTTCAAGTCAAACTCTTTGGCTGTGTTATTTATTTTTCAAGTCAAACTCTTTGGCTGTGTTATTTATTTTTCAAGTCAAACTCTTTGGCTGTGTTATTCATTTTTCAAGTCAAACTCTTTGGCTGTGTTATTCATTTTTCAAGTCAAACTCTTTGGCTGTGTTATTAATTTTTCAAGTCAAACTCTTTGGCTGTGTTATTCATTTTTCAAGTCAAACTCTTTGGCTGTGTTATTCATTTTTCAAGTCAAACTCTTTGGCTGTGTTATTCATTTTTCAAGTCAAACTCTTTGGCTGTGTTATTCATTTTTCAAGTCAAACTCTTTGGCTGTGTTATTAATTTTTCAAGTCAAACTCTTTGGCTGTGTTATTAATTTTTCAAGTCAAACTCTTTGGCTATGTTATTTATTTTTCAAGTCAAACTCTTTGGCTGTGTTATTAATTTTTCAAGTCAAACTCTTTGGCTGTGTTATTTATTTTTCAAGCAAAACATTTGCAACGTTGCTACTCATCCTTTCACTGCGACTTGGCCATCGGTAAATATTATGGCATAAACTTTCTTACCAATTTAAAACTATTTTAACCCCTATTAAAACTCTGAACATCATTTCCATCAGCATTAAAAAAAAATTATTTTTTTTGCGTTCGCCTAATTTCTCTTATCCACAAGGGGGTGGGCCTGTGGTTTTTATTTTGCGCCTGTCGGCCCAGTGCATCCGATTTCAGCATCCATTTATGTAAGGGTCTGCTACCTCCTTCATTTCCTAAGGGTTTGCTTCCCCGGGGTAACGGCCGGTGCTGAGATGAGGATCGAACACAGCACCTTCGGATTGTCAGCCGTGCTACATAACCACTAGCCCACGGCGTCCTCTCATCCTCATCTCATAACATGTGTTACATGGACTTGGTGAAAGCAAGCAACCTTGCCGTACCACCTGAATTATTGAAACTGGATTTGTGAGTCCTTCTGTGATTGAAATAATTGCCGCTTGATATTCATAGAGGTTCTAAATTTACCGAATAATTTGTCTCTTTATATATTTGTTGCGACATCTGAAAAAGTTTGTTCCAGTGGATTCGATCAAAGGCTTTCTTGTAGTCAATGAAGCAGATAAATAGTGGTTGTCCCTGATTGACCATTCTTTCTACGATAAGCCGGAAAGATCCGATTGCATCTCGTGTACATGTGACATTGCAAAATCCAAACTGATAATCTCTTAGCACCTTCTCTATTTTTCCATCGATTCTCTTCTTTTCATCAAAACAATTTGAGATGCATGCGTTTTTCAGCTTATCGTTCGTAGTTGACCGCATTCTATTGCATTCGGTTTTTTTTGGGGACAAAGGAATTATTATGGAAATTACGTGTTCTTTTGGCCTTGTTCCATTGCTGTAAATATAATTAACATACTTAAAAAGATGTTTCGAGGAGCTCGATAGATATCACATCAATCCCTGTGGCTTTTTTTTTTTTTTTTTTTTTTTTTTGGTCTGTGATTGAGTAAAAGGCCTCATTAAATTCTTCTCTGGTTACAGGTAATCTCTCTTCTATCAAAGGCATGTCATTAATGGTTTGTTATCCGCGGCCCCCTCCCCCCCCCTCCCCCCATAACCATCCTTATACAGTTCCTGAACATATTCTCTTCATTTTGTTTTGGCTCTCAAATATAAAAATAAAAAGATCTAAGCACAAAACATGCACACGATTCATTGAAGCATAATAGTAAACAAATGCTTCATCACAAAACTAATCCACACAGTCACAGTGTTCAACACCAACAGCAAACAATCAGGGATACAAACACAATAACTCATACAGCAGACAAGCAAGGATATAAACACAATAGTTCAAACAGCAGACAATCAAGAATATAAACACAATAATTCATACAGCAGACAATCAAGGATATAAACAAACTAATCCACACACCAGACAATCAATGACATAAAGAGACTAATCAATACAGCAGACAATCAAGGATATCTTCTTCTTCTTCTTCGTACGCTGTCAGACAACCTGAATTTTTTCGAAAAAAGCAGCGTTCATCCTGAGGCTGTCGACACTGCCATAGAGCTTGTCTAGTGTTGCCACTGGTGATGGCCACATCTGCTTTCTCTGATCCTCGTATGTCGGGCAGTTTTGCAGCAGATGTTCAGCGATCATTTCCCCGGTACCACACCAGCATTCGTCAGTGCCACCTATGTGCTCTCTTCTGTTCAACTGGTAATAGGCATCGTTTTTTGTGTAGCCAGTATGTTCTGTTTCCCATTCGGTCATGTATCTAGCTCTAATTAGCCTTTTTGACTCTTCGTAGGTCACACTAGTATCTGGTTGTGGTGGTCTTGCACCTTCTTTTGCCCAATCAAGGATATACAAATACATGTTAGAAAATTCATTTTCGCCAAATACCACATACGGCATTAACCCGAAACACAGCACAAGACGACACTTCGATGAAATGCACTCCAAGACATACAAACAAAAATATAACCACTGCAAAAAGACCACATTGACTGGTTCGTCTAACACCCATAACAACATCTTCTTCTTCTTTTTCTTCTACTTCTTCTTCGAACTCACTCCCACTACCAAGCCCTGAAAAATGCTTTGCACGTAGCAGGATTAGTCCGGAGAACGGAATGCGTCGCGTCGTAGTTTACAGCTTGATTGCGATATTTGCACCTTTCGGTCCGACACATGCGACCTCAACATGACATATCTGGGTACCGGGTAAGCCTTCCCTCTTTGATTCCGTCCCATTAACCAGTCTGCCCTGTTGCAGCCTGTAGTCCAGGATCATTGCCGGGAGACGAAGAAGGGTCTTGGTAGCTTTGTGTCACTGGCCAGTAAGTTTTCTGTAGCTTAACCGCTACAGCACATGCGCTGCTCAGCATTTTGATCTCAGGATATCAAAGCTGAATCAAATAAACAACACAGCATACCACTAGTTGGGAACACTTCTGTCATTTTAAACGTCATCCAGCAAAGCCATCCACGGACACAAACCAGTCGCACAGCAGAAAACAAAATGAAATGTGCAAACAAGTCAGGCTGAAAATCACCCCCCCCCCCCCCCCCCCCCCCCCTTACGCGCTTCAGAATTGAAAGAGAGTAACAATGCTTTAAAACCAACTGCACTGACACGTTCACAAACCTGCATAATCCACATGTTACTACCAGAAGCCTGGGAAGTAACATGCAGACTCAAATAGAACATGACTCACACAGCCACACGAAAATTCCAAAAACACAAATGCCAACTATGCCAGACAAGCGTATAAGGTACACAAAAAAACACACGTTTTACCCATGCAACAACAGACCCACATCGACACGATAATTCCGTCCTGGCATCGTGGAGATACAAGTCAGACAAAAAGTAAATATGCAGAGAGAAAGCATTCTAAAAACAGTCCCAAACACGGCACAGCCATCCACATGTGAATGTTAGGTCTATAATCAAAGTACATTTACATAATGTGGACAAGCACAGCCTAATATCACCTCAAAAAGGGGAGATGGGACCAGAGTTTGGTCAGGCAGAACTTACTGTCCGGATAATGTTAGTCATGGTCAGGCAGAACTTACTGTCCGGACAATGTTAGTCATGGTCAGGCAAAACTTACTGTCCGGACAATGTTAGTCATGGTCAGGCAGAACTTACTGTCCGGACAAAGTTAGTCATGGTCAGGCGAAACATACTGGCCAAGACCCCCCCAGGACCCTTCCGCGCAGTTCTTCATAGAAACAAGACTGGCTAAAGAGGTGGGGGATCGACGTGATCCCGTAGTAGTGAAGCCAGCATCTGAAGCCAACATAGCACAACCGCCTGGAGGATCCAGGTACACTTTTATCTGTACGCTCCCGTCGTTCACTTTACGTCTAGTCCCACTACCACTTGACCGGTTCTTTCCCACAGTTCTATATTAGTGACTAAATAATACACTTTTTCCCAAACTTCAACCCAGGTATAAAGCTTAGACTTTCTTAGTTGTATTTTATTTGTTTCCCATGTCAAAGAACCATACAATAGAATGGACTTGACATTGGATTTCAAGATACTATATTTTTGTGGCGGCCTTAATTTCTTTCGATTTTCACAATTTCGTAAAGCAATAAATGACAATTTAGCCTTGTGTATTCTTGATTTGATATCTTTATCACTACCTCCAACCTTGTCTATATTGTTACAAAAATATATGAAACTTATAATAACGTGTCTGCCAGTACAATGAGTACTACACAATAATAAATGCAGATGAACGAAAAGATACATGTAAATTGGTATGTTTGTATTTACAATGTATGTGTCCAAATGGGTGCTTACTTATGCATTTGCGGACGTCTAAAGTTTAATACAAATGTATTTTAATGTGTGTGGGAATATAAGCGTGGAAGCTATTTATTTATTTGTATTTTTATGTGTTTTGTTGATACATCAATAAGTTGGTACGTATGTTTGGAGTCAAGACTAGAGCTGATTTTTCGCTGGCGCTCGCGGGTGTGAGAGTTATATGGACACTTGAACATAAATATTTATTCCCGAGTGGTCTGCCGGGGTCTTGTGTTTATATCACAAGGACAATAATAGCATCGCTTTCTCACAGAGAGCGTGTGGTAGTAGGCGACTAACTGTGTGACATGGCATAATACCGACCATGTTTAGGTGGTTTGTTTAGAGCAGTAAAGTTGTCGCCTAACAGGCTGCGGGTCTATTTTGCTCAAGTGTTTAAGTATATTAAGACGGACTCGCACATTGGTTAACCACCCTCCGTAAGCACTTGTTCGAACGCAGCGGAGTATTAAGCTGATCGAGCCTAGCCTGTTGGACAGGAAACCCTTATCCTGACGACATCCAGCTCATACCAGAGCTGGAACCTACACAGAGCATCAGCCTTGTAGAAGTACAGGTCGACACTTAGACTAATATTTATAAATACCATCATCATGAAATAGCATATCCGTTACAGAACGTCGCTCCCATTATACGTCTTGCCAAATCTTCAGCCTGCTCCATAGTAATGCCCAAGCATTTCTCGACATCTTGTTTGCTATCGCCTTCTTGGCCTGTCTCTGCCTCTCTTGCCCGGTACTATACCTTTCATTAACGTTCACTCAAGACCGTTGTGTTTTTTTTATGTGGCCAAAATATTTAAATTTTCAGTTCATAATATAATTTCTGAACCAGTTCTCCTCTACGCCACACTCTTGTCGAATGTCTGCATTCTTTTTTTTTTTTTTTTGGTGTTCTGAAGACCTTTCTATAATATTGTGGATGATCTGAGAACCTTTCTATACTATTGTGGGTGTTCTGAGGACCTTTCTATAATATTTTGGATGTTCTGAGAACTTTTTCATAATATTTTGGATGTTCTGAGGACCTTTCTATAATATTGTGGGTGTTCTGAGGACCTTTCTATAATATTTTGGATGTTCTGAGGACCTTTCTATAATATTGTGGGTGTTCCGAGGACCTTTATATAATATTGTGGGTGTTCTGAGGACCTTTCTATAATATTTTGGATGTTCTGAGGACCTTTCTATAATAGTGTAGGTTTTCCGATGACCTTTCTATAATATTGTGGGTGTTCTAAGACCTTTCTATAATATTTTGGATGTTCTGAGGACCTTTCTATAATATTGTGGGTATTCCGAGGACCTTTCCATATTATTTTGGGTATTCCGAGGACCTTTCCATAATATTTTGAATGTTCTGAGATCCTTTATATAATATTGTGGGTATTCCGAGGACCTTTCCATAATATTGTGGGTGTTCTGATGACCTTTCTATAATATTTTGGATGTTCTGAGGACCTTTCCATAATATTGTAGGTGTTCTGAGGACCTTTCCATAATATTGTGGGTGTTCTGAGGACCTATCCATAATATTGTGGATGTTCTGAGGACCTTTCTATAATATTTTGGATGTTCTGAGTACCTTTCTTTAATATTTTTGATGTTTGGAGGACCTTTCTATAATATTGTGGATGTTCTGAGGACCTTTCTATAATATTTTGGATGTTCTGAGAACCTTTCTATAATATTTTTGATGTTCTGAGGACCTTTCTATAATATTGTGGGTATTCCGAGGACCTTTCCATATTATTTTGGGTATTCCGAGGACCTTTCCATAATATTTTGAATGTTCTGAGATCCTTTATATAATATTGTGGGTATTCCGAGGACCTTTCCATAATATTGTGGGTGTTCTGATGACCTTTCTATAATATTTTGGATGTTCTGAGAACCTTTCCATAATATTTTGGATTTTCTGAGGACCTTTCTATAACATTTGGGTGTTCTGAGGACCTTTCCATAATATTTTGGATGTTCTGAGAACCTTTCCATAATATTTTGGATGTTCTGAGGACCTTTCTATAATATTTTGGATGTTTTGAGGACCTTTCAATAATATTTAGGATGTTCTGAGAACCTTTCCATAATATTTTGGATGTTCTGAGGACCTCTTTATTATATTTTGGATGTTCTGAGGACCTTTCTATAATATTTTGGATGTTCTGAGGACCTTTCTATAATATTTTGATTGGAAGGACTCGTCTCTTCCTTGAAGTGAGCTATCCATGTTTCGCAGCCGTTTGCTACACAGAAAAAATCACAGGTTCTCATAATTTTCACAACCATTGTTTTCCTGTTATTGGCCATAGCTGTGTAGTCTCTGCAATGCCATTGACAATCTATTTATGATGTCCTTTGAGCAGTTGCCATTGTTTGTTAATTCTGGAGCCCAGGTTCTTGAAGTTTCTTCTTCTTCTTCTTCGTTCGTTCTCAATCTCCCACTACCAAACCCTGAAAGGGTAAGTAGCAGAATGTAGTCCAGAGAACGGAATGCGTTGTGTTGTAGTTTATAGCTTGACTGCGATATTTGCACCATTCGGTTCAACACATCCGACTTCAGCAAGCATTTTTTGAGTACCGGATTAGCATTCACTATTCGATCCCTTCTCCTTAGCCAGTCTGCCCTGCTGCAGCCTGTTATCCAGGAACACCGCGTAGAGGCGTAGAAGGGTCTTGGCAGCTATGGTTCGCTGGCCCTGACGCTAGCAGTCAGCTATGGCTCGCTGACCACTGCTCAGCATCTTGATCCCGATTCTTGAAGTTTTATAACCGCGAGTTTGAATTTATGTTGACTTCTTGTTTTGTCGGTGGTCATCATCTGTGTTTATTTTATGTTTACAAAGAGGTTTTGGATATTCACCGCATCTGTTTACGGCTATAATTAGCCGCTATACCTCTCTCCCCTGTTTCACCATGACCTAATTTTTCTAAACTACAGATGGCATGTTTTGACTATCACAGTATTGTCTACATGTCGTACCTCTGGGATCTTGTATCCGCCGACTGTATGACGTACGAAGAGTCAAAACGGCTTATCAAAGCCAGATACATGACCAAATGGGAAACCGAACATACTGGTTACACCAAAAACGATGCCTATTACCAGTTGAACCGAAGAGAGCAGGTCGTTGTCTTCAGACTTCGCACTGGCCACAATAGACTGAGGTACCACCTATTCAACAAATTGAAGATAGGGTGTACCGACGAATGCCCGTGCGGTACCGGTAAAATGACCGCTGAACATCTTCTGCAGAACTGCCCGACATACGAGGATCAGAGAGAGCAGATGTGGCCATCACCAGTGGCAACTCTAGACAAGCTCTATGGCAGTGGCGACAGCCTCAGGATGACCGCCGCTTTTTTCGAAAAAATAATGGTTACTGTCTGACTGCGTACGAAGAAGAAGAAGAAGAAGAAGTATCCGCCGACTGAAATGAATCGAAACTTTCGATATTCATTTCCTCTCTAACGTTCCTCTTTATGCACTCAGCGGAGGTGTTAAATCCTCTCACCATACATATATAACTTCCTCTTTTTGCTTTTCTCTTGCTTGTGCCTTTTAGCATCAGGTGATACAGAGGTTTCTTGACCAGACTCTACTTCGTGATTCGTACAAGGAAAGTGTCACTGCTTCTGTTATTTCAGCTGTCGACCTTTTGCATTTGCGGCTATTGGCTCTGTATCCGTTGATTTGTACGGCTTTGCTTTGTGAGTGATACTATCTCATTTTAGCCGCGTCACGTAGTACAACCATTTGGTTTGCTGTCTCTTGATAAAGTCTATCCCTGGTGTTGTGTGTTCTTGGCTCCTAGTGCCTTCGTTTCCGATTCGATCCATTTTTGCTAGTCTAAGTACTTGTTGCAGATATTTCCTTCTTTGTTGGTATGTGGAGGCTGCGTGTCCTAGGGGGGGGGGGAAGAGGGGGAAGGGGAAGGGTCCATCTCTCAAACCCAAATCACCAGGTTCGAACACCGCTGGTGTCCAGTTTGGCAGACATGAGTTTTTTTTCACTCACCCACGTACGGAAAGTAATATTACGGAAAGTAATAGCAATAATTCCACCTTAATAATGACTATGATCATCCAATCTATTCTTGAATGCATTAACTGACCCTGCCTCTACCATATTCTGTGGCAATGCATTCCAAGCATTCACCACTCTCTGACTGACAAACATTTTCCTAATATCCAATCTGGACATGCCTTTAAATAATTTGAAGCTATGCCCTCTAGTTCTTGTAGTCGGCTGAACTTTGAAAAACTTGTTAAAGTCTAATTCATCCTTTCCATTGATTAATTTATAAACCTGTATTAGGTCATCTCGAATTATTCTCTTTTCTAGACACAGCAGACCAGTTTTTCTAAGTCTCGCATTATAACTATAATTCTGGAATACCACGATCATTTGTGTAGTAGCTCTTTTTTGTATCCTTTCTATCATGTCTATATCCACTCCGTGATAAGGACTTCACACCTGAATACAGTACTTCTTCTTCTTCTTCTTCTTCTTCTTCTTCTTCTTCTTCTTCTTCTTTTTCTTCTTTTTCGTACGCTGTCAGATGTAAACTTGTATTTGTTCAAAGAAAGCAGCTGTCATCCTGAGACTGTCGACACTGACATAGAGCTTGTCTAGTGTTGCCACTGGTGATGGCCACATGTGCTTTCTCTGGTCCTCGTATGTCGGGCAATTTTGCAGAAGATATTACCGTACCACATGTGCATTCGTCAGTGCCACCTATCTTCAGTTTATTGAATAGGTGGTACCTCAGTCTGTTGGGGCCTGTGCGGAGTCTGAAGACCACGACCTGCTCTCTTCTGTTCAACTGGGAATACAGTACTTCAATATGTCTAATGATTTATTTAGTTTGACTATCACTTCTTTGCTTCGATGTGAAATGTTTCTTTTAATCATTTCCACCCTTTTTCACAGCCATCAGAACTTGCTCTCGCACCTTACATGTATGATCTATTATAACACCTAGGTATTTTCGTTTGCTATATTTTTAATACTGTTCACTACCCATGTAAGTATGTTTTATATTTGATCTTCCCATGTGAAATACTGCACATTTGTCTATATTAAACTCCACCTGTCAGCTCACAGACCATTTATGAATAGTAGCTAAATCTGACCTCAATAGATCCACATCTGCCGGAGATGAGACACTGCTGCCAAATTTTTGTCATCCGCAAATTTTGCAATCATGGATACGATATCAATTATCAATTTCCAAATCATTTATATATATCGAGAACAAAATTGGTCCCAATACCGATCCCTGAGGCACTCCACTTATAACATCACACCAGTCAGAGTACACCTTATTTATGCTTACTCTCTGCCTTCTGCCTATTAACCAATTTTCTATCCACCTGGCAACTCCTCCATCTATATAATGTGATTTCTATTTCCGAAACAATCTCTGATAAGGGGTTAGTGCAAACATCAAAGCTCTCGCATAAAACTCTTACAGACTAACACTCTTTCTTTCTTCTGTTGGTTTTTTTAATCTAGAAAAAACAGGGAGCTGAAAACTGTAAAATAAAGTGTGACAGAAACAATTAATGCATGTGCCAGCAAACGCTTTGATACAGGCTTCATGCAAGCTACGAGGATGCCAGGGGTAGATTTTGTCGTTATGCCCCTAAAGGGTAACAGATAATACCATGGCAAGCACTGTGTTCAGGGATGAAGTATTCGAATATTCGTTTCATTACGCTTCATCTTTTTATGAGGTTAGTTTGGTTAGTTTCCGTCTTCGTGGCCTTTCCTACTTTAACTGTACGCATAATTCCAATTTGCATCAGGGTCGACTAGAGCTTGTCCATTAAGGGCATCGAACCCTTTGAATGAGAATTAAACATCTCATTCTTTTCAGCCTACTCAGCCTTCCCCTTGGCTCATATCAAGGGAAAATGGACACTTTGAATCACACATTTCTAATGCCGTCTTGAGGCGATACAGACATGGAAACGAAGTCATTCGCAAAATGGTCGTCCCATGCCGTGTGTCGAATACGTATCCAGACAGAACGTGCGACGATTCGGTCATCTCACGAGAATGCTTCCTGACCAGCTTACTAAAAAGAGACCGCCTTAGCCAAATCTAGAATATAACGTCCACCTCTGACTCTCAAGACGAGACGACGTGATCATCTTCCGACTGCGCAAAGAACACAACATGATGATTCATTATCTTAACACACAGTTCAAAGTTGACACTACAGACCTCTGTACCTGTGGTACAGCCACCATGACAGCGGAGCAGCAATCACAGTCCTGCTACACATACTTTAATGGAAAGTGTAGCGACAATCAATGTCCTTCTATGAAGTCGATGTCTGCAGGCCAACGAAAAATTGGGAGACAAACAACTTCCCCCGCTGAATTACAATGCATGACGTTCATTCCGGTTCCTGAGTTAGAGGACGATGCAGTAGAGGTATATATATATATATATATATATATATATATATATATATATATATATATATATATATATATATATATATATATATATATATATATATATATATATATATAATGTAATGATGATTTTCCAAGAAAACGGGTTTTACGACATTAAACGTGATTTTGTTGTTGTTGAAAATTCTTTATTGCCCACTTTTAAAACAAAACTTTGCGAGATGTGAGGGGAAATGAGGTGAAAATTTCCATGAGATGAAACATGAGATGGTGGGAGTTACACTTTGTGAGGTGAATAGTGACATAAATTTATTTGTGAAAGCATAAATGAATGCACATGTGTACTTGCTGATACATACCTATTCATTTATACACATACATATATCTTTTCACACACACATAGGCACACACACACACATAACCATATATATATATATATATATATATATATATATATATATATATATATATATATATATATATATGTATGTATGTATGTATATGTATTTTATTTTTCCCCAAAAAGCTATAGAGCCATAAAGGTTTTGTGTACTTGTACCGTATTCAAGGGGGTGAGTAATGCGTGGCCTACATGAGAAGCATTCTTTACCCTTGGCTTCTGTCAGTCCACTCTGTCATAAAACCCGGCCTATTTCCTGCCTATTGTCCTTCCTGTCAAGACTTAGGAACTGACCAGTGAAGGAAAGGACCATGATAAAACTGGTGAATTGAAAAGAGAGGAGATAAGATTTGAGCGCTGGGGAGAGTTTGGGTGATTCAGTTAGCAGGGAAACAAACCCCTCAGTTCGAATGGGGGAAAATCTGGGGTAGTTGTCTCGCCGCGGCGACTCAATTTCAACCAGTGTTCGTAAAGCGATCTCAGTCCCGCCAGGCGGAGCGATAGCGCGGGCTTGCGGAAAACGCTCGCCTGCCTTTCCCCGTAGTGCGAATTGGGTGCGGTTTGTGGTAGTGGCTCCTCCACCGAGGTGCGCTAGTCTGGTCCGTATCAGGAAACGTGGTCCGTCCGTGGTGATTTATCTAAGGCTTATAGCAGAGCTCGACAGTACGTCTCGCTGGTGGTCCGACTCTCGCAAAGAGCTTGTGACCGGCAAATGGAAAGCAGGAATCGTTGCCTCGAGGCCCTGCGTTCTCCTTACGGAGAAGAAGGGCAGGCCAAATTGTGTCTCTAGTCCCAGTGAAATTCGTCGCCGAGGTCGTTGGGATCCGTTCTGCACAGAGCGCTGCCATCCCTCCTCGAGCGAGCCCGGTCGGTCGGTCGTCTGGTGCGTGTGGGAGGCCCCTGTCAGGCGGTCCTAGGTCGACGGAGTGAGGGACGGGTGGAACAAACCGTCCGTCCCGTCAGTCGGTCCCTGCGGCCGTCGTCCCAGCGAGGCTTTTTACACACCCTTCCTCCGCCGACCGGTGTGTGCTGTACGTACGTCTCCGACAGATATCTGGTTGATCCTGCCAGTAGTCATATGCTTGTCTCAAAGATTAAGCCATGCATGTCTAAGTTCACACTGTCTCACGGTGAAACCGCGAATGGCTCATTAAATCAGTCGAGGTTCCTTAGATGACACGATCCTACTTGGATAACTGTGGCAATTCTAGAGCTAATACATGCTTACCAAGCTCCGACCCTCGCGGAAAGAGCGCTTTTATTAGTTCAAAACCAATCGTCGTTTCCCCTCGCGGGGTTGCGGCGTCCCCACTGGTGACTCTGGATAACTTTGTGCTGATCGCATGGCCTCATGTGCCGGCGACGCATCTTTCAAATGTCTGCCCTATCAAATGTCGAAGGTACGTGACATGCCTACCATGTTTGTAACGGGTAACGGGGAATCAGGGTTCGATTCCGGAGAGGGAGCATGAGAAACGGCTACCACATCCAAGGAAGGCAGCAGGCGCGCAACTTACCCACTCCCGGCACGGGGAGGTAGTGACGAAAAATAACAATACGGGACTCTTTCGAGGCCCCGTAATTGGAATGAGTACACTTTAAACCCTTTAACGAGGATCTATTGGAGGGCAAGTCTGGTGCCAGCAGCCGCGGTAATTCCAGCTCCAATAGCGTATATTAAAGTTGTTGCAGTTAAAAAGCTCGTAGTTGGATCTCAGGCGCAGGCGGGCGGTCCGGCTGGCGCCGGTTCACTGCCCGTTGTCTCCTGCCCTACCGTCTGCCGGCTCTCTCCCACGGGTGCTCTTCGCTGAGCGTCCTGGGTGGCCGGCGCGTTTACTTTGAAAAAATTAGAGTGTTCAAAGCAGGCCTCGGCTGCCTGAATAATGGTGCATGGAATAATGGAATAGGACCTCGGTTCTATTTTGTTGGTTTTCGGAACTGGAGGTAATGATTAACAGGGACAAACGGGGGCATTCGTATTGCGGCGTTAGAGGTGAAATTCTTGGATCGCCGCAAGACGAGCTACTGCGAAAGCATTTGTCAAGAATGTTTTCATTAATCAAGAACGAAAGTCAGAGGCGCGAAGACGATCAGATACCGTCGTAGTTCTGACCATAAACGATGCCGACTAGCGATCCGCAGGAGTTGCTTCGATGACTCTGCGGGCAGCTTCCGGGAAACCAAAGTGTTTGGGTTCCGGGGGAAGTATGGTTGCAAAGCTGAAACTTAAAGGAATTGACGGAAGGGCACCACCAGGAGTGGAGCCTGCGGCTTAATTTGACTCAACACGGCCAACACTGAAATGATTGACATGCCGAGACCACTCTTCTGGAGTCTAATATGGAACTGGTGCTGGACTTAGACCCCCAGAAATCTGGGGTTATGTCCCCTGTGGCTCGGTTTTGTCTGCATCCAGTGTTTGATAAAGGAATTGACGGAAGAGCACTATCAGGAGTGGAGCCTGAGACCTAAGTTAACTTACCACGCCAATACTGCAGAATGACTATCAAAAAGTACACCTTAGTGGGGTCTAATAGAGAACATGTGCTGGAATTAGACCCTCGAAAATCTTTGGGGCTACCCTTTAAGAAACTTGACTATCTCGCTAAGGGAATTGACGAAAGGGCACCACCAGGTGTGGAACCTGCGGCTTAATTTGACTGAACACGCCAATGCTGTAGAACAACTGACAAATTGAGAGCGCTGCCGTTTGGGTCTAATAATGAACGTACGCTGGTATTAGACTCACGGACGACAAGTCAGCTCAAATGAAAGAACGCTACGGAAATCGTGTTTAACTCCGCAGATTTCAAATACCTGGTCATTGACAAACAAAAGCCCTCAATAAATTCGTCTGACCAAATAGTGAACGGGTGCTGGAAATAGATCTGAAGACAGGTCAGTTTTACCCTACAAATGACAGGGCGTTGCTACGGAAAACCAGCTCAAATCGAGAGGAGCCGCAGACACTTTGGTTCACGTACCAGGCTGATAAGCCAAGGGCGCGAGGCTACCATGTGGGGGATTACGGCCGAACCCTTGAAAGCCGCAATCCCGCCCAAAATCTCAGCACCACTGCAATGGGAGGCCCCTACATGCTCGGGACCTGGGGCTTGCGCCCCAGCCCTATCAGGTAGAGCCACAGTAAGAGGTCCTTGCCGCCCGCAAATCAAAGCGGGCGGAAAACTGCTTGATACTCACCCTATACGGCGATGGGGTGCGAAAAACACCAACCAAAGACTTAGAACCTGGTCGGGGTGTCGAAAACAGTAGAGCAGCCACCACACTGTGAACTGTCAAGACTCAACCACTGACCATGAGAGTTGTCCGCACACCAGGCGACCAACATCTCTGTGACATTACCAGGCTTGTCCTCTGGCTAAATGCACTCCGGTTACGATATCTACCTCTGTACGTTATCAGCCATAACTATCATGCTGGACGCAGAAGAGATGCAGACCAGCGGACATTGCACACCTGCCCCACTGTGTCAACACCCCAGGTGGCGGGGAATGCTAGGCGTACCATCCCTGCATAGAAGCCAAGAAAATAAAGGGAAAAAGAGATACCCCACTCACATGCAAATGCTACGTTTCTGGCAGGACGTGACGATCCTGGGATACAGACACACTGGACTGCCTCTCTTCCGGGTAAACCAGTCCATCTCATATATCACATACCATCATTGCACCCTATAGACACGAGTAGTGAAGACTCGATAGTCTGGAAAGACAACTTCCATAGGAGAGAAAACTCTGATCGTAAACAACTGCTGCCTTGCAGATAGGCTGGGGACAGCCAAAGGCTAAGGAGGGCATCCCTACAGAAACGCCTGTTGAAATCGGATGCACGGGGCCGCAAGCCTAACAAAACAGTGCAACGTAAATCACAGTATGATGGCAGCACAACCTATTCGAAAAACGTATGGCGCTCATCCTGAGGAGACCCGCCAGGCAGCGATAGCGCCGGGCCTCACGCCTCGAAGGGGCCCACCCTTGACTACTGGTGGTCACCCACCCATGTGTCGTGGAGTCAAGGCACATGGCTATGGGGTAACGTCTATTGGCCAAAACTTCAAGACCCTCAGAATACTACAGTGGAATGCGGAGGGAGTCATTAACAAAAAACTTTCCCTAACACACCACCTGCATGAAGGTAAGATTGACGTGGCATGTATCCAGGAACCGCACCTCAACAATAACCATAAATTCTCAATCAGAGGATACCAGACCTTCCGTCTAGATAGAGAAGGTCACAAAGGAGGGGTCCTGATACTGACCAGAAACAGCATACCGAGTAGCGCGGTACCTGTCAATCACACCGGACAAGCAGAAATTGTAGGAGTTGACATAATGGCTCTAGAGACGAAACTCCGCATTTTCAATCTGTACGGACCACCAAACAGAGACCTATCGCTCTCGAGTATGGAGGTCAGAGACTCCAACTGCATAGTAGTTGGAGATTTCAACAGCCACTCGGAGAGATGGGGATACTCTGACACAGACAGTAGAGGCGACGAAGTGGAAGATTGGGAGATAGATGCAAATCTCTCCCTAATCAATAGGCCGGAGGATAGCCCTAGCTTCTATTCAAGAACATGGCATACCACCTCGACTCCAGATTTGGCCTTCTCCACACAGGACATACACTATAAAATAGACCGTCAGGTGCTAAACCAACTGGCAGGTAGCGACCACAGGCCGATCAGGCTAACCATTGACATGGAAGTAGGCCCACAGGAAACAAAACCGCTCCCACGTTGGAATTACAAACGAGCCGACTGGGACAGATTTGCAATCCTGACAGATGGGCTGTGTGAAACCATCAATACACGAAACACCAAAATGAAGCCCATGGTAGAGAGCCTAAGCAAGGCAATAATGCAAGCCGCCACTGAAACCATCCCAAGAGGAGCTAGGAAAAACTATAAGCCCTACTGGAATGATGAGTTACAGAAAGTGGAAGATGCAGTAACAAATGCGAGGAACATGGCAGAACGAGAAAAATCCGTGGAGGCAAACATCGCCCTCAAAGCCGCCGCGGCGAAGTACAAACACACTCTCAAGCAAACAGCAAGAGAAAGTTGGAAAAATAAAACGGAAAGTTTAAACCTGGACAAAGAAGGGAACAAGCTATGGAAGCTAGTCAGAGCCATGAACGACGAAACCCCGTCAAATAAACAAATTACTATCAAGCAAGGCGAGAACTTGATCACAGGTAAGAAAGCCGCAAACGCCTTTGTCGATCACTATGCCAGAGCAAACCACATCGAGGTCCCTGCAGATAAGCATACAGACATTAGCGAAGAGCTAAAGGGGCACGAAAACATAAATACGGCTCCTGAAGAGCACATGATGGCCAAACTAACAATGCGCGAAATGGAAGAGGCTATGAGAACACTAAAGAGAAGGAAATCTCCCGGAAAAGACGGGATAACAAACGAAATGCTGATGGGGCTGGGCCAAACAGCGAAGGAAAAACTACTATCAGTCCTGAACCAAAGCTGGAAAAGGGGTATTGTACCCCAGGCATGGAAAGATGCAATACTGGTACCAGTACCAAAAACAGGAAAGGACAAAACAGATCCGAATGGATACAGGCCCATAAGCCTACTGAGCTGTGTCGGCAAGCTGATGGAACGGATGATAAACACCAGACTGATGTGGCATCTGGAAGAAAAACGAATACTAATTCCACAGCAAGCCGGCTTTAGACAGCACAGATCCACTGAGGACCAGGTCATCCTCATAGCCCAGGAGATAGAAGATGCCTACCAGGCACAGAAACACACACCTCAATAGATCCACATCTGCCGGAGATGAGACACTGCTGCCAAATTTTTGTCATCCGCAAATTTTGCAATCATGGATACGATATCAATTATCAATTTCCAAATCATTTATATATATCGAGAACAAAATTGGTCCCAATACCGATCCCTGAGGCACTCCACTTATAACATCACACCAGTCAGAGTACACCTTATTTATGCTTACTCTCTGCCTTCTGCCTATTAACCAATTTTCTATCCACCTGGCAACTCCTCCATCTATATAATGTGATTTCTATTTCCGAAACAATCTCTGATAAGGGGTTAGTGCAAACATCAAAGCTCTCGCATAAAACTCTTACAGACTAACACTCTTTCTTTCTTCTGTTGGTTTTTTTAATCTAGAAAAAACAGGGAGCTGAAAACTGTAAAATAAAGTGTGACAGAAACAATTAATACATGTGCCAGCAAACGCTTTGATACAGGCTTCATGCAAGCTACGAGGATGCCAGGGGTAGATTTTGTCGTTATGCCCCTAAAGGGTAACAGATAATACCATGGCAAGCACTGTGTTCAGGGATGAAGTATTCGAATATTCGTTTCATTACGCTTCATCTTTTTATGAGGTTAGTTTGGTTAGTTTCCGTCTTCGTGGCCTTTCCTACTTTAACTGTACGCATAATTCCAATTTGCATCAGGGTCGACTAGAGCTTGTCCATTAAGGGCATCGAACCCTTTGAATGAGAATTAAACATCTCATTCTTTTCAGCCTACTCAGCCTTCCCCTTGGCTCATATCAAGGGAAAATGGACACTTTGAATCACACATTTCTAATGCCGTCTTGAGGCGATACAGACATGGAAACGAAGTCATTCGCAAAATGGTCGTCCCATGCCGTGTGTCGAATACGTATCCAGACAGAACGTGCGACGATTCGGTCATCTCACGAGAATGCTTCCTGACCAGCTTACTAAAAAGAGACCGCCTTAGCCAAATCTAGAATATAACGTCCACCTCTGACTCTCAAGACGAGACGACGTGATCATCTTCCGACTGCGCAAAGAACACAACATGATGATTCATTATCTTAACACACAGTTCAAAGTTGACACTACAGACCTCTGTACCTGTGGTACAGCCACCATGACAGCGGAGCAGCAATCACAGTCCTGCTACACATACTTTAATGGAAAGTGTAGCGACAATCAATGTCCTTCTATGAAGTCGATGTCTGCAGGCCAACGAAAAATTGGGAGACAAACAACTTCCCCCGCTGAATTACAATGCATGACGTTCATTCCGGTTCCTGAGTTAGAGGACGATGCAGTAGAGGTATATATATATATATATATATATATATATATATATATATATATATATATATATATATATATATATATATATATATATATATATATATATATATATATAATGTAATGATGATTTTCCAAGAAAACGGGTTTTACGACATTAAACGTGATTTTGTTGTTGTTGAAAATTCTTTATTGCCCACTTTTAAAACAAAACTTTGCGAGATGTGAGGGGAAATGAGGTGAAAATTCCCATGAGATGAAACATGAGATGGTGGGAGTTACACTTTGTGAGGTGAATAGTGACATAAATTTATTTGTGAAAGCATAAATGAATGCACATGTGTACTTGCTGATACATACCTATTCATTTATACACATACATATATCTTTTCACACACACATAGGCACACACACACATAACCATATATATATATATATATATATATATATATATATATATATATATATATATGTATGTATGTATGTATATGTATTTTATTTTTCCCCAAAAAGCTATAGAGCCATAAATGTTTTGTGTACTTGTACCGTATTCAAGGGGGTGAGTAATGCGTGGCCTACATGAGAAGCATTCTTTACCCTTGGCTTCTGTCAGTCCACTCTGTCATAAAACCCGGCCTATTTCCTGCCTATTGTCCTTCCTGGCAAGACTTAGGAACTGACCAGTGAAGGAAAGGACCATCATAAAACTGGTGAATTGAAAAGAGAGGAGATAAGATTTGAGCGCTGGGGAGAGTTTGGGTGATTCAGTTAGCAGGGAAACAAACCCCTCAGTTCGAATGGGGGAAAGTTGTACTTTCCCTGCTCTGCTGCCTGTTTTATACTTTATTGCAGTTTGTGTGGTGTTGGGAGAAAAAAAGGAGGGAAAGTCTAAGCATACATTCATCCATTCACTCTTGTCCACATTAGTGACGCATCTGGCTTGTGACAAGCGACTTTGACTCCCCACACCGTCCACCTTGGTGCAAGTGGACTTATAACTAACTAAAAATTGGGCTCCTCCAGGAATTGAAAACGCTTTCTTACATTCAAACGAACATAAATTTAGCTTTCTCAGCAATATAGGATAACAATTAAATGTTATTTTAGTTATAATTTTGTTACAAACAATCTTCAGAAAATAACAACGAGCATTTGATTTCACACAGAGACACGCGAATTCCGATTATTAGTCGATTTCTCTTCCCTTGTGGAAAATACAAGCCACGATTGACTTTAGGTCTAGTTAGTATAGACTTTTGTGGAATGCCGTCTGTCACATGATCAATATCACATGACTTGTGGGGGTTTAGTCGTGGGATGGGTTTGGATAGCGGAAAGTGGGCGCTGAAACATTTGAAGCTTCCTTTAAACTTCATTTGGAGCATGCTGTCTTCGAGTTGATCCCGATGTTCGTTATTAAGGAGAAAAGAATTGCTCCACTGCCCCACTATGCGTCATAAAAAATAGGACAAACAATAGCATATCCACATGTCAGATGAATAAATCAAGACACGACAAACAATAGCATATCCACATGTCAGATGGATAAATCAAGACACGACAAACAATAGGATATCCACATGTCAGATGAATAAATCAAGACACGACAAACAATAAGATATCCACATGTCAGATGGATAAATCAAGACACGACAAACAATAGGATATCCACATGTCAGATGAATAAATCAAGACACGACAAACAATAGGATATCCACATGTCAGATGAATAAATCAAGACACGACAAACAATAGGATATCCACATGTCAGATGAATAAATCAAGACACGACAAACAATAGGATATCCACATGTCAGATGGATAAATCAAGACACGACAAACAATAGGATATCCACATGTCAGATGGATAAATCAAGACACGACAAACAATAGGATATCCACATGTCAGATGGATAAATCAAGACACGACAAACAAAAGGATGGATATCCACATGTCAGATGGATAAATCAGAGCACGACAAACAATAAGATATCCACATGTCAGATGTATAAATCAGGGCACGAGAAACAATAGGATATTCACATGTCAGATGGATAAATCTGGGCACGACAAACAATAGGATATCCACATGTCAGATGGATAAATCAGGGCACAACAAACAATAGGATATCCACATGTCAGATGGATAAATCAGGGCACGACAAACAATAAGATATCCACATGTCAGATGGATAAATCAGGATACGACAAACAATAGGATATCCACATGTCAGATGGATAAATCAGAGCACGACAAACAATAGGATATCCACATGTCAGATGGATAAATCAGGGCACGACACATCCAGATCACCGTGCGACCTAGAAATCTGGTTATAGCATCCAATCCAATATTTCATATCCAGTATTGTATTTACTCGCAGACATTTTGCCATCACATATATCCCCTCCTATACATTTACCTGCGTCTGTCATTTCTCCGACTTTCAAGGTCAGACTGCAGGCTTAATGTTACACAGCCTCTAAAACATAACACACGGACACAGAGAAAAAAACAACAGCAGACAAAAGTCAGTGTTGCTCTGAAAATAAACTTAAATTAGAACATTTAGAATTAATATTTTGAAGAACAATGCATCAATAACCTCCGGCATGCTACACTAGGAACTCTACGTCTGGCTTCTAGATGTTTTACCTGGCTCGGCTCGTAGATATTTTACATGGCTCTTACATCTTTTACCTGGCTCTTACATATTTTACCTGGCTCTTACATATTTTACGTGGATCTTACATCTTTTACCTGGCTCCTAGATATTTTATATGGCTCTTACATATTTTACCTGGCTCTTACATATTTTACATGGATCTTACATCTTTTACCTGGCTCCTAGATATTTTACCTGGATCTTGCATCTTTTACCTTTGCTCCTCGATATTTTACATAGCTCTAACATCTGTTATTTCTCTTCTAGATATTTTACCTGGCTCTTACATCTTTTACCTAGCTCTTACATCTTTTACCTAGCTCTAACATCTTTTTCTCGGCTCCTAAATATTTTACATGGCTCTTACATCTTTTACCTGGCTCCTAGATCTTCTACCTGGCTTTTATAAATTTTACCTGACTTTGACATCTTTTACCTAGCTCTAACATCTTTATCCCGTCTCTTTCTTTTACCTGGCTTTTACATATTTTGCCTGGCTCATAGATCTTTAACCTGGCTCTTATATCTTTCACTTGCCTCTTACATCTTTTACCTGGCTGTAATATTTTTTACCTGATTTTACATATTTAACTAGGTATCTGGATCTTTTACATGGCTCTTTCATCTTTACCTGGCTTCTAGATTTACCTGGCTCTTACATTTTAACCTAGTTATGACATCTTTTACAATCTCTTTTTTTACCTGGCTCTTACATATTTTACCTGGCTCTTATATATTTTACCTGGCTCTTACATATTTTATCTGGCTCATACATCTTTGACCTGGCTCTTAGATCTTTTAACTGACTCTTACATTTTTTACTTGGCTCTTACATATTTTACCTGGCTCTTACATCTTTTACCTGGTTTAAATATTTTTTTCCTGGCTCTTAGATCCTAAAAATATGTATCACCCCTCCTGAGATAAATGACACACCAAGATTGAGGTCTTAACACAGACTAACTGACACGACACACTTGACACAATAAAAACAAGTAAATAGGAAATAAGTACGTAACTAAGTAATTAAGTAACTAGGTAAGCAAGTAAGTAATTCAGTAACTAGGTAAGCAAGTAAGTAATTAGGTTACTAGGTAAGCATGTAAGTTTAACAAGTAACAAGGTAAGCAAGTAAATAATTAAGTAACTAGGTAAGCAAGTAGTTAATTTAGTAACTAGGTAAGCAAGTAAGTAATTAAGTAACTAGGTAAGCATGCAAGTAAGTAATTAAGTAACTAGGTAAGCAAGTAAGTAATTATGTAACTAGGCAAGCAAGCAAGTGAGTAATTAAGTAACTAGGTAAGCAAGGACGTAATTAAGTAACTAGGTAAGCAAGTAAGTAATTAAGTAACTAGGTAAGCAAGTAAGTAATTAAGTAACTAGGTAAGCAAGTAAGAAGGTAATAGAGTCTTAGTAGACCTGCACTTCTACAGGGGCAGATTCCCTTATGGCGGTCCCAGCTCTGGTATGAGCTGGATCTAGTCGGGAGAAGGGTTTCCTGCTTAGTGGACTAGGCTTGAGCAGCTTAATACTCCGCTGCGTTGGGACAAGCGCTTACGGAGGGTGGTTTATTAACCGATGTAGGAGTCCATCACTAGAGCAAACTAGACCCGCGGCCTGTTAGATGCTGTTTATGCTGCGCTAAACAAACCATCTTAACCATGGCCGGTGTAATGCGTAAGTAGTGAGTAAGTAAGCTAAAGTATTGAATGTTCTGTTGCAGGAGTAGTTTGTGTAATACGTATTTTTTACACTGTAAGGTTGCAAATCGCATACCTGTAGTTCTTCGACCCGTTTTGTGACATGCTTAAATGAGGTTTCAATGTGGTACAGGTATAAAACAACAATGAAGGATTGCGCTGAACACAACAGTCATTACGGTTTCTGAACACAATATATTGGATACCAGCTGTGGGACCTGACGTTCCCTGGGTAGCTATGCAGGTATTGCGTGATTAACCACCTTCACACCTGCGCCCCATCCTTCATCACACACAGCCTCCTGCACTCCCCCACCCCCACCCACCAAAAAGATGCGACATTTATTACGATTTTCCTAGTTATGCCCACCTGTTCCCTCCCTCCTCTCAACCTGCCTTTTCCCTTGCCCACTTCTTACCCTTTTATCCCTCCCATCCTCATTCCTCTTCTCCATCTCAACCCATCATTCTCCATCCATCTCTTCTCCCCCTCAACCCTTACATTCTCCAGCTCATATCTTCCTTCTGAACACACCCTTTCTAGACCCATCTCGTCTCCTCCTCAACCCGCCCATCTCGTCTCCTCCTCAACCCGTCCATCTCGTCTCCTCCTCAACCCGCCCATCTCGTCTCCTCCTCAACCCGCCCATCTCTTCTCCCCTCAACCCGTTCATTATCCAACCAATTCCTTACCTCTCAATACAGCCTTTACTCAACCGATCTAGTCTCCCTCTCAACCCACTCATCTATTCCACCTTAACTCACCATCTCTTCATCCCTCCTCCCATCCCCCTACCATTACCTTTTCCTTCCTCATCCCACCCACCTTTTCCTTCCTCATTCCACCCACCTTTTCCTTCCTCATTCCACCCACCTTTTCCTTCCTCATTCCACCCACCTTTTCCTTCCTCATTCCACCCACCTTTTCCTTCCTCATTCCACCCACCTTTTCCTTCCTCATTCCACCCACCTTTTCCTTCCTCATTCTACCCACCTTTTCCTTCCTCATTCCACCCACCTTTTCCTTCCTCATTCTACCCACCCTTTCCTTCCTCATTCTACCCACCTTTTCCTTCCTCATTCCACCCACATTTTCCTTCCTCATCCCACCCACCTTTTCCTTCCTCATTCCACCCACATTTTCCTTCCTCATCCCACCCACCTTTTCCTTCCTCATCCCCCCCCCCCCATTTTCCATCCGCCAAACAACCTCCCTCCGCTCATCTTCCCACTACCATGCCATACATCCCATTTCCTCCCTGCCTACTGAAACTGTCCATCCTCCGCTTATCTCTGTCTTTCCATAAACCCGCACATTTCCCCCTCCGCGTCAACCCGTCATCTCTTCCTCTCTCCATATAAACCCACAAATCTCTTCCCGCCCAAATCAGCATTGATAAGGTCATGTCGTAACAGTTCAAATTTGGAACAAATTATTAAGAAATGCTTCCGATCTACAATTCATTGTGCCACCCGTGTTTCTTCTTCTTCTTCTTCTGCGTACGCAGTCAGACAGTAACCATTATTTTTTCGAAAAAAGCGGCGGTCATCCTGAGGTTCTCGCCACTGCCATAGAGCTTGTCTTGCAGTTCCACTGGTAATGGCCACATCTGCTCTCTCTGATCCTCGTATGTCGGGCAGTTCTGCAGCAGATGTTCAGCGGTCATTTTACCAGTACCGCACGGGCATTCGTCGGTACACCCTATCTTCAATTTGTTGAATAGGTGGTACCTCAGTCTGTTGTGGCCAGTGCGAAGTCTGAAGACAACGACCTGCTCTCTTCGGTTCAACTGGTAATAGGCATCGTTTTTCCACCCGTGTTTCAATTTTGATTTACAAAAAATAAAATAAAATGACAACTAAGTCAATCCCACAATTCAGTGACGATGTGTCGGGAGATTTGTACATACCATGTGCGCATGCGCATTACAACTCCACGAAAGCAAATTTGGTCATCATTGATATTTCTCTATGCTGCCTTTGTCAATGTTTTGGAAAAGCGTATACAATATTATTTTTTTCTTTTTAACACTCGGATAGTAAGTATTGTTCTAGGTGTCGTGAAGTTGATTAAAATTGGCAGAGCGGTTTATAATTGTATAAAGATAAACAACATACAAGAAACAAGCAAACAAACAAAGCTACAGACTTTCAGCTTTATACATACACACACACATACACATGATACATACAAACACGTAGACACATATATAAAGCTGGTAGCAAGTACGTGACTGAGTATTTGAATCATCACTTGAATCGTCTTTGCATTCCGTACCCGATAAAAAAAAACTGCATTTCGTTACACTTTTATTCAAAAACAAACTGCAATGCAGGAACGTCCGTGATTCTACGTAAAGAGAAATATTTCGATTTTAAATCAGAGTAAATAGCTTTTTAAATACATTAAAAGGGATCAAGACGCTGAGCAGCGTATGAGCTGCAGTGGTCAGCGACCCATAGCTGACTGCTAGCGTCAGGGCCAGCGAACCAGAGCTGCCAAGACCCTTCTACACCTCCACGCGGTGATCCTGGATAACAGGCTGCAGCAGCGCAGACTGACTAAGGAGGAGGAATCGAAGAGGGAATGCTAACCCGGTACTCAAAAAATGCTTGCGGAAGTCGGATGTGTTGGACCGAAAGGTGCAAATATCGCAGCCAAGCTGTAAACTATGACACAACGCATTCCGTTCTCTGGACTACATTTTGCTACTTAAGCCCTTTCAGGGTTTGGTAGCGGGAGATTGAGAACGAACGAAGTCAAGCCAAGCCAAATACATTTAAAAACAACTCAAATGGATATAAATCTTTATTTTAATGGTTTATGTGTGACAATTTATTTATGAGTGCCATTAGTTCACAGTTTTCGTTTAGTTTGCAGACCAGATACGCTTGGCAATAACAAATAGAAAAATTAAATACTATGGTCATAGCAACAAGCATAGTGATACACTGTATTTTGTTTTAATCGAGCATAATGGTTATATACTACTATTATACTACTATTATCCTACTAATATACCACTAATAATCTACTAATATACTACTAATATACTACTATTATACCACTTATAATCTACTAATATACTACTAATATACCACTTATAATCTACTAATATACTACTAATATACCACTTATAATCTACTAATATACTACTAATATACCACTTATAATCTACTAATATACTACTTACATTTACTAATATTCTACTTTTAATCTGCTAATATACTATTAATATACTACTAATAATCTACTAATATACTACTAATTACTAATATACTACTAATATACCACTGATAGTTTGTCCATCACAAGTGATGAAGATCACTCTCTTTGTTCAGCCGTGTGGATATTCGTATCTCTTGCTGTGTCCGCTGAAATGGGTGACTTGCGCGGAGATTTGGATTAAAGTGAGGAAGAAACTGCGCCTTTTGTCAACTTCACTCACAGAGCCTAAGCTACCCTTTGCCAGTGGCAAGACATTTATCGAGACGACTGGAGATAGCATAGGATGCAGATTTTGCCTCATGGTTACCACCGAAGCCTTTCCGTAAACATGTAACCCGCAGGGTAGAAAGGTGGGAAGGCATCTAACGCAGTTTGTCGTGCCTTTTCGATAACCACAAGAGGTCGTATGGACAACACTCAACGTGTGAGTGAGTCTGGCATCTCTCCCCAGCTGTATTTAGTTCATCATAGTAGCATCTAAAATTCCCACACGCCATATTCGTGAAGGTGAACCGGCAGAACTAACCCGTGAGATACGACACAGGTATAACTAGTTTAAGCGTAGCGCCATTCAGCCGGAGTCCAGACCAGGATAAACGGATGGAAGAAATCACAAAAAAAGAACGAAATAACAAGTCCAGACGGAAAACAACTCCACGTATCCGTGAACACAAGTATAAGTCGTCGACTAGTGTGAATTCCAGGCAAATCCGTGGTCTGACGGCATCCACAATGATTCAAAACAGTAGAGAAATGTAGACTCGCAGCCAGTTACGGCGCCATCTTTGCCACTAATAATCTACTAATATACTACTTACATTTACTAATATTCTACTAATAATCTGCTAATATACTATTAATATACTACTAACAACCTACTAATATACTACTATTAATCTACTATTTTACTACTAATATACTACTAATAATCTGCTAATAATCTACTAATATACTACTAATAATATACTACTAATAACCTACTAATATACTACTAATAATCTGCTAACAAATACTACTAATATACTACTAATAATCTGCTAATATACTACTAATAATCTGCTAACATATACTACTAATAACCTACTAATATACTACTAATAACCTACTAATATAATACTAATAATCTGCTAACAAATACTACTAATATACTACTAATATACTACTAATAATCTGCTAACATATACTACTAATAACCTACTAATATACTACTAATAACCTACTAATATAATACTAATAATCTGCTAACAAATACTACTAATATACTACTAATATACTACTAATAATCTGCTAACATATTCTACTAATAACTTACCAATATACTTCTAATATAGTACTAACAATAAATAAACTGACTAGATGGTCTATACTTCTATTTTAAATTAAATTAATTTGAGCTCTAGTCTTAAGCTCAGGTTGGCCTCAGCTTACTAATTAAAATAATTAACTTGCGTTTTACATTTAATCTTGTTAACATTAGTAAGAGTAATTTTGTTTAAGATTAATTTATGTAAGAGCTAAACCATTTAAAAAAGAAGCAGATCATAAATAAATAGATGGAATGAAATAGTTTCCATAGATGAAGAAGGTGACAATAATTAAAATCTTAGAAAAATTAATGACGGAGCAGAGGAAACTGTTGAACAAACATATATAAGAAAAATGGAAATGCATCAGATGGAAAGAAATCATATACTAAATAAGGATAGACAAAAAACGGAAGAAGAATCCTGGGGAAAGACTCTTCCCCTTCTCTCTCTTCTCACTCACTCTGTTTCATTTGACTCTGTCCTACAGTCACACTTTTGCACAACGTTCCGCGCCCTCATGGTGAGGCCCTTCCATTGCACTTTAATTGGGCTGGCTTCTGAGAGGGCAAAACCTAGCATATGTACATACAGACGCACACATACATCCAAGCACTGGTTTATGCGTCTTAATATCGCCCAAATTGACTACGGTCTGGGGTGGAATAGGCGAGCCTCCGCCAGTAGTAACTAGTGAGGCAAACACATAAAATAAAATAATAACAGAAGAAGAATAAATTATGAAAAAATACAGAAACATTTGCGACATACCAATCTAATATTGTTCACAGTTTTAGCGCGCTGTTTATTATTTGTATATTTATTTGTTTTCATAATTTACTTTATTTAAGTCGTAATTAAAAAGAAATAGCTTAAGTTTGGGAATATGTGAACCACGCGACAATGATCAATGTTAATAAATATACAAATGCTTTATTTCTTTCATATTGTACATCTTTTCTAGCTCGCGGGTGTTCTGTGTCGGCAGGAAGTGAAATATGGTCTCTAACAAGTTCACACCCGCTATTGGATTATCTTTGCCCTGTCCAGGTTGCGCAACGATACATACCTATTTTGTGTCTCCCTTCCATCTAAGAAAAATAGATCCGCGACTGATAAAAGCTAAATAGAACAAGGGCGGTAATCTCAGCTGTTAAGATGATGTTGATTAACGTGATCTATTGAGATGGTGTTGTTGATTAGCGTGTTCTGTTAGAAATCACCGTATTTATCGGCGTCATCGATGCCATTTTTCCCTGAAATATATCTCAACAATTTACCGTACCTCCTACGGATTTCCTAGACTTATGCTAACCTCAGAGGAAGGTTGTATGTGCTAGATAGTAAACTGAACTTCTATATTTAACCTATATATTAAACAAATTATCATAACAAATATTCACCTAACCCCAAACATTAATTCACATATTGGCAGACTAAACTAAACGAGAACACGGAACAGTAGTAGTTTACATGTTATATATCAATATTGCCAGTAATTTCACTCTCATCAAAGGACCCTGACTTGAAGAGAATATTATAAAGTTACAAAAGAAGTCTGCATCTAATACTATTAAAACCTTCATATACTGCACCATCTGTAACCTAACCGTTAGACTAGACGTAGACTTTGGGAGTTAACTTACCGTGTCTTTGTCTTGTAAAAGATACAACTTCCGACCATAAGTGGTCAGAGTGATCTATATGTCGCTCAGCTACCTACAAGACATCTTGATGAGGTAGGTGAAAGTATTGAGCTCAGCCTCCCACAAAACATCTAGGTAAGGCAGGTGAAAGTGCCTAGTTCAGCCACCGACACCACATCTAGGTAAGGCAGGTGAAAGTGCTGAGCTCAGCCTCCCACAAAACATCTAGGTAAAGCAGGTGAAAGTGCCTAGTTCAGCCACCGACACCACATCTTGGTAAGGTAGGTGAAAGTATTGAGCTCAGCCACCCACAAAACATCTTGGTAAGGTAGGTGAAAGTGCTGAGCTCAGCCTCCCACAAAACATCTAGGTAAGGCAGGTGAAAATGCTGAACTCAGCCTCCCACAAAACATCTAGGTAAGGCAGGTGAAAGTGCTGAGCTCAGCCACCCACATCTAGGTAAGGTAGGTGAAAGTGCTGAGCTCAGCCTCCCACAAAACATCTTGGTAAGGCAGGTGAAAGTGCTGAACTCAGCCACACATAACATCTTGGTAAGGCAGGTGAAAGTGCTGAGCTCAGCCTCCCACAAAACATCTAGGTAAGGCAGGTGAAAGTGCTGAGCTCAGCCTCCCACAAAACATCTAGGTAAGGCAGGTGAAAGTGCTGAGCTCAGCCTCCCACAAAACATCTAGGTAAGGTGGGTGAAAGTGCTGAGCTCAGCCTCCCACAAAACATCTAGGTAAGGCAGGTGAAAGTGCTGAGCTCAGCCTCCCACAAAACATCTAGGTAAGGTGGGTGAAAGTGCTGAACTCAGTCAGCCTCCCACAAAACATCTAGGTAAGGTGGGTGAAAGTGCTGAACTCAGCCTCCCACAAAACATCTAGGTAAGGCAGGTGAAAGTGCTGAGCTCAGCCTCCCACATCTAGGTAAGGCAGGTGAAAGTGCTGAGCTCAGCCTCCCACAAAACATCTTGGTAAGGCAGGTGAAAGTGCTGAGCTCAGCCTCCCACAAAACATCTAGGTAAGGCAGGTGAAAGTGCTGAGCTCAGCCTCCCACAAAACATCTTGGTAAAGCAGGTGAAAGTGCTGAGCTCAGCCTCCCACAAAACATCTAGGTAAGGCAGGTGAAAGTGCTGAGCTCAGCCTCCCACAAAACATCTTGGTAAGGCAGGTGAAAGTGCTGAGCTCAGCCTCCCACAAAACATCTTGGTAAGGCAGGTGAAAGTGCTGAGCTCAGCCTCCCACAAAACATCTAGGTAAGGCAGGTGAAAGTGCTGAGCTCAGCCTCCCACAAAACATCTTGGTAAGGCAGGTGAAAGTGCTGAGCTCAGCCTCCCACATCTAGGTAAGGCAGGTGAAAGTGCTGAGCTCAGCCTCCCACATCTAGGTAAGGCAGGTGAAAGTGCTGAGCTCAGCCTCCCACAAAACATCTTGGTAAGGCAGGTGAAAGTGCTGAGCTCAGCCTCCCACATCTAGGTAAGGCAGGTGAAAGTGCTGAGCTCAGCCTCCCACAAAACATCTAGGTAAGGCAGGTGAAAGTGCTGAGCTCAGCCTCCCACAAAACATCTAGGTAAGGTGGGTGAAAGTGCTGAGCTCAGCCTCCCACAAAACATCTTGGTAAGGCAGGTGAAAGTACTGAGCTCAGCCTCCCACAAAACATCTTGGTAAGGCAGGTGAAAGTGCTGAGCTCAGCCTCCCACAAAACATCTTGGTAAGGCGGGTGAAAGTGCTGAGCTCAGCCTCCCACATCTAGGTAAGGCAGGTGAAAGTGCTGAGCTCAGCCTCCCACATCTGGGTAAGGCAGGTGAAAGTGCTGAGCTCAGCCTCCCACAAAACATCTAGGTAAGGCAGGTGAAAGTGCTGAGCTCAGCCTCCCACATCTAGGTAAGGCAGGTGAAAGTGCTGAGCTCAGTCTCCCACAAAACATCTAGGTAAGGCAGGTGAAAGTGCTGAGCTCAGCCTCCCACATCTAGGTAAGGCAGGTGAAAGTGCTGTGCTCAGCCTCCCACAAAACATCTAGGTAAGGCAGGTGAAAGTGCTGAGCTCAGCCTCCCACAAAACATCTTGGTAAGGCAGGTGAAAGTGCTGAGCTCAGCCTCCCACAAAACATCTAGGAAAGGCAGGTGAAAGTGCTGAGCTCAGTCTCCCACAAAACATCTAGGTAAGGCAGGTGAAAGTGCTGAGCTCAGCCTCCCACATCTAGGTAAGGCAGGTGAAAGTGCTGAGGTCAGCCTCCCACAAAACATCTAGGTAAGGCAGGTGAAAGTGCTGAGCTCAGTCTCCCACAAAACATCTAGGTAAGGCAGGTGAAAGTGCTGAGCTCAGCCTCCCACATCTAGGTAAGGCAGGTGAAAGTGCTGAGCTCAGTCTCCCACAAAACATCTAGGTAAGGCAGGTGAAAGTGCTGAGCTCAGCCTCCCACAAAACATCTAGGTAAGGCAGGTGAAAGTGCTGAGCTCAGTCTCCCACAAAACATCTAGGTAAGGCAGGTGAAAGTGCTGAGCTCAGCCTCCCACATCTAGGTAAGGCAGGTGAAAGTGCTGAGCTCAGTCTCCCACAAAACATCTAGGTAAGGCAGGTGAAAGTGCTGAGCTCAGCCTCCCACAAAACATCTAGGTAAGGCAGGTGAAAGTGCTGAGCTCAGTCTCCCACAAAACATCTAGGTAAGGCAGGTGAAAGTGCTGAGCTCAGCCTCCCACAAAACATCTAGGTAAGGCAGGTGAAAGTGCTGAGCTCAGTCTCCCACAAAACATCTAGGTAAGGCAGGTGAAAGTGCTGAGCTCAGCCTCCCACATCTAGGTAAGGCAGGTGAAAGTGCTGAGCTCAGTCTCCCACAAAACATCTAGGTAAGGCAGGTGAAAGTGCTGAGCTCAGTCTCCCACATCTAGGTAAGGTAGGTGAAAGTGCTGAGCTCAGCCTCCCACAAAACATCTAGGTAAGGCAGGTGAAAGTGCTGAGCTCAGCCTCCCGCAAAACATCTAGGTAAGGCAGGTGAAAGTGCTGAGCTCAGCCTCCCACAAAACATCTAGGTAAGGCAGGTGAAAGTGCTGAGACAGCATTAACAATTTCCTTCTCGTTTCTTAATTCTGTACATTTAGAAACTGAAGCACGTCCTTGGCGACGGATCGTCCTTGAGGCCAAGAAATACGGTTCGTTATTTCTGGATGTATTCACTAATTCTCTCATTCTTCTGGCATAACAATGTCTTGTCATCTTTATTTTCGCTACTACCAAGAATACAAAGTCATAACACACGTACATAAACATGATCTTTCTTCGTTATGTTGATGTCAGCTGACCAGAAATGCTTCACAGCGACACGGGAAGAGTGACATTCCTTTATATTCAGTTGTCTTCCCATATCGTTGCTAAATTCATGCAATCAGTATCTGATAGTCAGCGTCTGTTGGAAAATATTTTGAACTGGAAGTAACACATATTCTACAGTAAACGTAAGTTTATCTGGCAAGATAAACGGATATTGCTATACACGAAAATCAGATTAATGCGTACACTGATCCTGTCAATATTTCTCTATGCTTGTGAGACATGGACAGTTACATGTGACCTTCAGCGAAGGATACGGGCCTTAGATATGAGATGTTTCCGAAGACTTTTAAACGTCACGTGCAAAGATCGAGTTACAAATGAGGAAATACGAGATAGAATTACAGCAGCAATAGGGCCTTTTGAAGACCGTTTGGCAACTGTCAAAAGAGGGAAACTTACTTGGTACGGTCAATTGGTGAGATGAAATTGTCTTGCAAATACGATCCGCCACGGAAAGGTGCAAGACAGACGACGAATAGGCCGTCCTAAAGAGAGGTTGGAGGACAACATAAAAGAATGAACCAATCTCCGACCAGAAGAGGCACAGGCAGCGTCCGCTGACAGAGAAGAGTGGTGTGGTGTTGTGAGGATGTCGTCATGTGTGCCCCAACGACCTCACCGGTTTCGGGATGACCTTACCTGAAATATAAGTTAACATTATCTCTCGGTAAGTGATCACACAATTGTGTGTTCTATAGTTTTTTTTTACACATTTCAAATTTTGCTCAGATGCCACGCATTAAAAATGCATTGAAGGGTATAAGCAACAACAATTGATCACCATAAGTATTGTACCATTAATAGGGATCGTGATAGAAATTTCAAAAAAATGTACGAGATATTGCCATCAAGTTTATACACTGAAATCTCCATAATTACGTTTCGAAACTCGTGCCGCTCTTTAGAATGCTATAACTCAGTGGCGAACATGACCGAAATGGTTCAGATTTTGCATATTAACAGTTCGATTAAGCTAGCTAAATCAAGCTGCTGGTTTTCATTTCTGCTTATTTGTTGTATAAAGAAACCAGGACAGCTTCTCACAACAGTCTCCTTATTTCAGACTATCTCAGTGGCAGTCATTTAGTGTGCAAATTTGTTTGCACCAATCTTCATGTGTTTTGTGGGAAAGGGGCAGACCCTAAAATAATTCGCGCGATATGTTTGTCAATGAACTTGATACATTTGGAAGTCTACTTTATTATACCAGGTCTAAATATTATTCAAATGCGAACAATGCTAAACTTTCAGTGGATGGATATTACAATGTGAATGAAGATGAAATTCGAAACACCCTAAGACATTACAATGTAGTTGTATCAATATTTTTGCAGAGAGGATAAGCGTTATAGTCTGTATCATTCCATTTCAAACCTAGAGAAGAGAACAATGCACGCACTGGGTTTAGGTCAACGGTCATTCTATCGATGTATCCAAGACTATGGAAGTTCATTTTCAAAGGAGAGTCATCAATCTCTGAGACTCTTCTGACTTTGAACCAGGTGAGAAATAACCTCCATTCTTTAAAAAAAAACGATGTTATTTGAAATTTCGTAAATATATCTGCAGGATGGAATCATTGTATATTATTTGGTAACAACCGTAGAAATCTCCTTTAGTGACAATTGAAAATACGCCTATTGCTCCTCAAAACTGTACTGTTTGTACAATTACAGAAGATTATATTTTGTGGGGATACAAAGATTATATCTATTAAAAAGTATAAAGAAGCCTACCGCTTTTATAAAACAACTGTAGGTGCATAATTGTAAATTATAAAATATCAGCAACATGAACAATTCGATAAAAACACACGCACACA